>REGL01000288.1:11567-46644 GCA_004194395.1 Aurelia aurita complex sp. Pacific
TGCATTCTGAGCCAAAATAAAGGGCGTAGCCCAAAACTTTTCCTGGGAGCCCCCTTGTTTCAATACCTCCACTTAAATTACCCTGGCCACACCGCTGCTTGCTATACGTCCAGTCGGTCCGAAAAAAATTAGTCGGTCCAGAGCATGTTGACACCCCCCAAACAAAATTTGAATGTGCGCCCTTGCCTCCGCCCCCCGGTAGTAGATAATTTATGACAGGTCCCTAAGAGTATGCTTTTTCACATCTGTAACAGGCATTTTGATTGACTGACTACACATTAAACATAAAAGATAATTTTGGACAAATAATTTCAGACGTTTACACATCTCTTTTTAAAAGAAACTGCTTATAAGAAATTCAACTCTCAGATCGTCAAAACATTAAGAAACTCCAGTACTGGGAAAATATTAAGAAACTATTCATTTTGATAGGGGAAATCCTTGGCCTATTTTCAATTTATTTTCACTTGTTTCCTGAATCATATTACTCGGAAGGTACTCGAGTACACCCATTTTCCTATAGGAAAATAAGGTCCTGGCAGTTTCTTAAACTTTTGGGCTATTTTGCTACCAAAAGTTTCTTACATGTTTCTTACATTTTTAATGCCGGAAGTGTATAGTTAATTTTGTATTGTCTAAAGGGCTCCCAAATTACTTAGTAAGATCTCAAAGTTCGCACTCAAAATAATGTCCAAACAGTTGCTATAACAGTACAATGTCAAAACATTTTTGTGTGCGATAAGAAAATTAAAACTGTAAATTACAGAAGTTTATTAGCTTTTTCAATTCAGGTAGGGCTGCTTCTTAGCTTTTGAAAAATTGAGCCTACCGTTTCTTTTAAGTGGTTCCTTATAAAAAAAAGAGTGTAATGTCTAAACATCGGACAGGCCTCAAAAATCACGTTTTCAAATGTTCACGAGGGCATATGCAGTGAGCACGAAGATTGTGATGGAGTCTTTAAGAAATTCGTAAGAAACTCTGAGTACTCCAAATCTGATAATTTTAAGAAACTTTCAGTATTGGCCCAAGTTCTTTTATTAAAAAACACATGTATTCACGGTATTTCGGATTTATTAAGAAAAATTTCGGATGACCAAAGAGGTCAATTTAACATCTCATTCAGTTGTTTCATGATAAAAATTTTAGAACTCTACCTACTTTATTTTATCTTAAGTTTGCAAAGGGATCCTTATCAAAAATGTTAATTCCCTGATTATTGTTGTAGATGATGAAAATTATTGCTATCCATCAAGTTTTAGCTCTGTGATTAAGACATTACGCTTGAACCGTAATAAGTTTTTCCTCTGAAGTTGCTTGCTCAATGATTCACCGCTCAAGCTTAGATATAGCCTGTGTTCCAGACCACTTGGAAAGGAAAGGAACATTGGTCTGGAACACAGGCTAGCTTAGATATAGAAATATGCTTGGTTGAACCATGGGTAGTTAGACACTGCTGGTGTGCTTCTATGGAGGAGCGCTGGATAATATGTACCTGCGGGGGAAATTTTTTATAGTACTGCGGAGGAGATATCGAAAGAACGAAAATATTAACTCTCCGCAGTACTATAAAAAAATTTCCCCCGCAGATACATATTATCCAGCGCTCCTCCATAGAAGCACACCAGCAGTGTCTAACTCATAATGGTCTAACTACCCATGGTTGAACTCAGTCATACTGTTACAGTTGCATAGTCAGAGGAATTTTAGTCAAAGCTAATTTCGAAAAATTCTGCATCACATCTTTCCTCACAAACGAAGCTTCTGAAAACAGAGCTTCGGGGGATCTCAGGGTATTCTTCTGAATAATAATTTTCTATGTACATCAAATTTTTTGAACTCATGCTTTACATCAATTTTCAATTGTTGCAACNAAGAACGAAAATATTAACTCTCCGCAGTACTATAAAAAAATTTCCCCCGCAGATACATATTATCCAGCGCTCCTCCATAGAAGCACACCAGCAGTGTCTAACTCATAATGGTCTAACTACCCATGGTTGAACTCAGTCATACTGTTACAGTTGCATAGTCAGAGGAATTTTAGTCAAAGCTAATTTCGAAAAATTCTGCATCACATCTTTCCTCACAAACGAAGCTTCTGAAAACAGAGCTTCGGGGGATCTCAGGGTATTCTTCTGAATAATAATTTTCTATGTACATCAAATTTTTTGAACTCATGCTTTACATCAATTTTCAATTGTTGCAACTCTAAGGGAGCGGTCATTTTCAATCCTGGGTACCAGGGCGGAGGATAGTTTCACACAACTAGAAAAATATTGATGGCCCATCTGCCCATCTGAAATATAAACAATTTTTCTCTACCCCACAATCTTTCGGCAAAATGGTTTGGTACCCCATCCATACCTCTTTGAGTATAAGAAGTATATATGGACACATACCAAGTTGTCTAAGGCGATTTTCATACCGTGATTCATCGTCTCCAGATGTCTGTTAAACATTTCTTGTAAATGATGATTGATGACTTCATATAAGATATTTCAAGCAAAATTGTTTCGTGCCCCATAAAAATTTATCTTGATATTTTCGTACCCCCATAAAATAACGACAACGAGTTTCATACCCCTGTCAAAAATCCTCCGCCCTGGTACCCAGGTTTAAAAATGACTGCTCCCTAAATCGCTTAGGTTTTGAATGAAAATATTTATCAACTACGGTCTCTCACACTAGTACATTGAATATGTTATAAGTTCTAGATCAAAGAAATGTCTCATCTTAAAATGTTGTACTCTTTCGAATAATTGATTGAACTACCACGATACCAACATCTCGCTATAAATATCAATAATTTACAAATTTTCAAAAAAATGACAAAACTGCTTGGGGAGTCAGAATAACGTATNGTTTGGTACCCCATCCATACCTCTTTGAGTATAAGAAGTATATATGGACACATACCAAGTTGTCTAAGGCGATTTTCATACCGTGATTCATCGTCTCCAGATGTCTGTTAAACATTTCTTGTAAATGATGATTGATGACTTCATATAAGATATTTCAAGCAAAATTGTTTCGTGCCCCATAAAAATTTATCTTGATATTTTCGTACCCCCATAAAATAACGACAACGAGTTTCATACCCCTGTCAAAAATCCTCCGCCCTGGTACCCAGGTTTAAAAATGACTGCTCCCTAAATCGCTTAGGTTTTGAATGAAAATATTTATCAACTACGGTCTCTCACACTAGTACATTGAATATGTTATAAGTTCTAGATCAAAGAAATGTCTCATCTTAAAATGTTGTACTCTTTCGAATAATTGATTGAACTACCACGATACCAACATCTCGCTATAAATATCAATAATTTACAAATTTTCAAAAAAATGACAAAACTGCTTGGGGAGTCAGAATAACGTATCCATTGTTTGAACCATTGAACAACAAATACTAACGGCAGATTTTCCCAATCAGCCATGGTGTGAAATTGATTTGATACATTGAAACTCCGTCGCCTAACTCAGGGTTTAGCTTGATTCTAGATTTTTTGAGAATGTACAATGCACAATCTTAACGACAAATGACGGAAATATAGCCTCTGATTTACAAATAGAACAAAAGATGGCTGCATCCCTTCATTTGTCCAACTGATTTGATAATCTCTCGAGATGGCGAATACAATGGAAAACAATAGGCTATATTTAGATTGTCCAAGCCTTTTACTTAAAGGCATTGAGTCCATATAAATAGCTGAGCGTTAACGCTATCCTGAATTTTGCTGACAAACTGCTGACGGCCCTTTGTAATCGCATAATAGGGCCAAGGTCATTAGCAGTGGAGACCAAAGGCTTCTTAATCCTTGTATTATCCTCGGGAATTTCTTTGGTTTAATTTCAATAACGATTAAATCACATCTTTTGTTTGATGACTGAAAAGAAGTTGATATTGGTCATCAGCGCGCTATTTATGCGGACTCAATGCCTTTAAGATCCTAGACAAGGGGTGTCTTATCATTAAGCCTGTTCATTATACTCTGTATGTATCATTATTTCTTTATCAAACCACATGTTGAACAATTTGTTACAACACCCTAAGATTGATTGTGAATTTTAAAACATGTGTGCTACCGGGTGGGCCAAAATAAACTATGAACTTTTGACAGGCCACGATAAATCATACACTGGATCAAGTTTGAAGATTTAAGATTCAATCTTTAGCAACAAGCCTGAAATAGATTCTTAGAATTTTGCAAGNTGAATGGCCCAATTCAGTCAGTTTAAAATGGTAAAAATGTGTTTTTCTTACCACATGCATTGCTTTCTAATGATGAGGAGGACTGTTCAAATGCATTATGATCTTTAGTCAATGTTAAGCATCAAAAAGTCAAAATTTACATGATATTGAACAGCTTATTTTGGCTGTTTTGAGCAAATTGAGAAATAGGACTTTTGGTTGAAATCCCAATTTCTGACTGAGAAAATGCACCTAGATAAATCTAGAGAAAAAGAGAAATCTTATTGAGAAATCTTAGCTAACGTTATAAGTTAAGTTGAAGCCCCAGTGGTAAGATTATGAAATTAAAATTTCATGAATCGAGTTCACAGTCTGTCCGGTACGCCCAGGGAGGACACTCAGCAAATGCACATAAGGGAGGTAAATGTGATATTTCTGGGTTAGAATATTGCTGAAAGAGATATTTGTGGGTCCAGACAAACTGAAATCATGCTCAAGATATTTTTTGCATCAAATATTGTCAATTTGATATCTTTTGGATATATAATCAAATAATTCTTTAGATTACCACAATGTACCAAGAAAGTTATAAATAACAAGGTTTCGAGCTTTGCTCTCCATCAAGTGATATTTTTGGGTTTGTAAGAGGCAATCCCTCCTGCCCTCTTTTTGCGAGTTGTATTGTTTACGGATATCTGATCTATGTTTACAGGTTTACAAGTATGAAAGGAGTTGATGTTTTTGGCTAGCAATGGTTTGAAGCTGAACTGGTAAGTGTGGGTTGCCCGAAAATCTCTTGAACTGACATGTGTTGAGTGTCCCCCCTGGGCCTGTAAGATCTTGCAAACGGTGGAATACAATTGTTCTACCTCGTCCGGGGGCATCCGGTACTACAGTTACTTGTTAGCATTCACAATCAGCAGATGGTTGCGTCTTTAAATTTTTCTACTGCTTCAAAATATTGGAATACCAGCACAGCAGCCCAGCTTTCCGGCTTGAAACCTTTTAAGAATCCGGCATGGCCACCTTTGTTTGTTTCCACAACGACTAAAACATCAGAATTTTTCCATACACCTGACAGCCGAGACCGGTCTTCAGAAGAGTAAACCGGATCATCCTTAGAATAAACAATCATCATCGGGACCGATAATCTTTTGAATCTTGCGAATGCTTCGGTTGACAATGTTGTTGAGCGATGAGCGCCTGGAATTCTTCGACTGACGTAGGAGGATTCTCTTCGCGTTATTTTGCTAAGAAGTGAGTCCAGACTTAGAGAATGTACAAGTCTCCTCCGTGAGCGACTTGGTTCATTTTCAACGGCTGCTTGCAATGAATAATTGTACTTCTGTTTATGCCAGGCTGGAGAAATACTTGCAGCACCTTTCAGAATCTTTGCTCTCGCGTCTGTTGTAAGAAATTTGAAGAGAGTGGGGCTGCCATATGATATACTGATGGCATATAAAGCAGAGTTGGGGTATTTGCTGGACATATATAATACTGCCTCGCAAAAATCCGAATAATCCTCGGTCTCTTCATATGGGATATTACTTTGTAGAACTGTGTTTTCCTCACAAGTTGGCAGTTTTGGAATTGATCTTGATTCTCTGTGTAAGAACACAGACGGCCGAAAACCGTTCTTGGCAGCTACTTCAAGAAACGGCTGAATGCTATTGTCATTTTGCAGTGGATTACATATCACTATGACAATAGGGCTGCTGTCCCTCAAATTGTTATTTGCATCTTGCTCTAAATTAGGCCATGAAATTCCAATGATTTTGCCGTTACTAACTTCCAGATACTCGGTTTTCGTATCAATGCTTGATTTAGGCCATTTGGTAAAATACGCCGTATGAAGTCTTGGTGAGAATGCCCAAATCGTCGGGACATAGGGCCTACAAAGCATTTCTTGGCAATACTGAACAGCTAGTGAGTTGAACAGAGATTTCTTGAAACTAACATAGGGT
This sequence comes from Aurelia aurita complex sp. Pacific, assembly GCA_004194395.1. NCBI lineage: Eukaryota > Metazoa > Cnidaria > Scyphozoa > Semaeostomeae > Ulmaridae > Aurelia > Aurelia aurita complex sp. Pacific. Next base: position 17,721 of record REGL01000288.1, read on the forward strand.
GGCCTTGATGTTTTACGTTGATTCCAGAACAAGTAAAAGTACAGTATAGCACAAAGTGGAGACAATTCCAAGAGAAGGGTAACGAGCGACATCGTGTATGATCCGTGCCTTATTTTTGGCTGAAGATTGAGGAGATGCAGCAAGATCCAGTACAGAGTTATATATTTTTTAAATAACAACCATGGACGACTTCTTCTGAGCCAGATGCTGTGATGAAGCCAAGTCTTTGCAACAAGCAAAACGTATCTTGCCCGCCTTTTTATATCCAACAAATTCCACAAGTTAGCAGCTGCAACAAAGTAATGTTTTCAAAATATGTTATGCTTGCTGTGAATAAAACATTTAAATAAATACTGTTTTGAAAATCACGCGGGTTCAAGTGAAATTGTTTGCATGTCCCAAAATCACAACTTAATAGTCTTAAACAGCGACAAGAGGCTCACGAAATTAATATCGAGAGCACTTTGTGTGTGCCCTTTAAAGAAGAGTTTAGAACTGGGCTAAGTACATAATCAACTGAGATCAGCGTGAAATGAATTCTTGTGCAAATGTAGAAAAAAGTCTTACGTCACAAAAAACTTTTGTTTTTAGTCTGTAAACACTGCTGATAAAGCTTTGTTGCCCCAGGTGATAGTTGCATCACGTTAACTCAAACGTTGGATGTCCATATTCCCATGTTTAGAACCAACTCATGCTCAAAGTACCATACGGTCTATTACTTCAACACTGAAAATAGCAACAGACCTAATCTTCAGATCTTCAGATCACATGAAGCTTTGTTTTGTTTCCCATGTGTTGGTTGCATAGCGTGGAGTCGAACGTCGAATGTCCATATTCCCATTTTTCGAACTCAACAGTGCTCAAATCCCGCTCAAATTGCCAATTACGACCAACTACGCAAACGCTAAAAATAGCAACAGATTTATCTTCATAGCCTCGTTCAAACACAGATCCACTTCAAGGAGAGAGTGTTTGAAGGTGCTCTTTGAAGTTTGAAGATTCTGTTTTTCAAGTTGAGGTATAAAGTCTTTGAGCAGAATGTGGGCAAAAAGTCTAAGGGCATACTGATACTGGCATACTATTTGTTTCCTGAATTGTCTTTGGACAGACTGCTCTCGGTTTTCTTTACTTCAAGATCCGCTCCAACTCCACTTTAGCAGTTGCATTAATCGCTACGACTTCTACTTCAATATTTCAAGGAACTCCGGTTTTTCTTACCTTAATGAATAAATAAATATCTGCGAGCAAATATTTAACGTTGCTGGTTGTTCGCAAAGCATGTAATTACGCGAACAATAAACGTTTAACTTCTATGTAGGTGTTAACTCCTCAAATCTACCTTCGTCGTGCAAATTCAGTCGTATTTATTTTGAGCAAAAGGTATTTGTTGATTCATATGGCACTGTCAGCTCGAGATTAGCTTGTCTAGCTTGTCTGGCTTGTCAACTCTCTCCCCTTGACTTGAAATGCAAATCATTTCACGGCGTATTTCATGCCAGAACACAATGCAACTGTGGAGTGCAGATGCTATTTATGTATGTCTTCCCGGGATCTGTTTGCTCGATCACTGATTCATGAACTGCTTACCTGATTTGCTGATAGGATAATCAATTTACATGGTGTAATCCATGCAGAAACGCAATGCAACTGTGGCTTCAGATGCTATTTACGTTTGTCTTCTTGGGATGTCTTCTCGGGATCAGGGGCGCACATTCCGAAATTCATTGGGGGGTTGTAAATGCATTTGGGACCGAATTTTTAACGGCTGAACTGGGGCCCAAGTTACTATATGTTGGATTGCCATCGAAGCTTCCCATGAGCGGATCCAGCCCGAACTTGAAAAGGGGGCAACTTGCAAAGAGGGCGCCAAAAAATATAATGGACAGTGAGCGCACTGAAGACGTGCGAAAATTTTTTGGACGCTTTTTAAAGAAAATTTTCTGATTTATTACTAAATAAAGCCTTGATATATATGTTCTCCCATACTTAGATCGANGCTCGGGATGTGATTGTTCGATCACGGATTCATGAAATGATTACCTGGTTTGATGATAGGACAATCAATGTGCAACAACGTGTCTTGATTAGAGACAGATATCAGAGATCACTAAACTTCTACGAACACACCATAAAGTATGTTTGATATGCCTCTTTCTAAGCAATTGCAACCCAAGGCTTTACTTCTCGTTTTCTCCCAAAGCAGCTGTCTGATTAGCTATTTTAGGACAACCGCAATATTTAATTTCTTGGCTAACAGTGTTTACCTGTTACTTAAACAGTGGAGAAGCTAATTATTTCTTTGTTTGCACATATTATATTCCATGTACTTCACAGCTCCTCTTTGTTGCTGACCTGTCATCAAGTCTACTTGACTTGACACTGCAATGTGTTTTCTAGCACGTTCAAACTGCATACTTTCCGTTTCGTCAGCAAATACAGCAAGCAAGTTGAGGCAAGCATGAGGTGTCCGTAAATCAGATGTACCATTCGGATATTGTCGGATATGATTCACAACAAAAATTCCAAATAGTGATCACGTAAATAAAATCAATCAACTAATGGATAAATTTCAGTTGTTTGAAGACTATCAGCGCAGCCGACTATCAGCAAGTTCTCTTGTTTTATTTCATCTTTCCATCACCTTATCTTGTTTCATACTCTGTTTCATCGCATTAAAATGATGGATTTGTCAAAGGCATTCGAGTGCTTGCCACATGATTTATTAATTGCAAAATTACATGCATTGTGCAATTATCTCCAAGGCAAGACTTAAAGAGTAAAATTAAACTCTAAATATAGTGAATAGAGAGATATAATCAAGGGAGCTCCACAAGGATCTGTTTTAGGACTATTGCTGTTCAATAGTTTTCTAAATGATATCTTTCTATACCCTGGGTACCAGAGCCTAAAAATTTAAAAATAATTAAATAAAAAAAAAGAAAATATGAGAAGAAAAAGGAGTCTCCTTTTTCTTCTCATTTTTTCCTTATTCCTTTTTTCTTTTAAAATTTTTAGGCTCTGGTACCCAGGGTAGATTGGTCCTGGGTCCAGGTCCATAACATTTCTTTGAAAACATTCAAAACAGGCCCCTGTGTTCCGGGTCTGGAACGCAGGCTAACAGAGACAATCCATTGCAATACAATTGGGCAAGAATATTACGCTGCTACGCAGCAATCATGATGATGCAAAAAGTGCCATTCCATTCCACTTTTACACTGCTGCTGCCATGGTGCTCTGCTCTGGCTTTCTCCCATAAGAAATGCTTTCTCCCGCACATGTCCAAAACGAGGATTCGAAAAACGAAAGTGAGGCTTTCAAAATGGTTTCCAAGAAAGATGATCCAAATGGTAAGTGAGCTTATTATTTCAAAGATTGACGGGGATTTCAAGCTTTAAAACTAATGGAAATGAAGATCTCCAACAAAAGATATTAACTATCAGGCCACTAGAGGTGATTTATTAAATTCCTTAAAGAATACCACCCTCTACGGACTACAAATTGTAGTACAAACAGTCCAATGTTTTGCTCAAAATTGTGGAATACTCTTCCATTATTTTTATTCGCGTTGCATTCTCAGTTGCATTTTTTCGGTCTAAGTTGAAAACTTACTCCATTGACTCCTATATTTAATCTGAATTTTATGTTTCCCCTCCCATCCCCTACTTTTATCATTCTGACTGGTTTATNGCTAAGCAGCAATCATGATGATGCAAAAAGTGCCATTCCATTCCACTTTTACACTGCTGCGGCCATGGTGCTCTGCTCTGGCTTTCTCCCATAAGAAATGCTTTCTCCCGCACATGTCCAAAACGAGGATTCGAAAAACGAAAGTGAGGCTTTCAAAATGGTTTCCAAGAAAGATGGTCCAAATGGTAAGTGAGCTTATTATTTCAAAGATTGACGGGGATTTCAAGCTTTAAAACTAATGGAAATGAAGATCTCCAACAAAAGATATTAACTATCAGGCCACTAGAGGTGATTTATTAAATTCCTTAAAAAATACCACCCTCTACGGACTACAAATTGTAGTACAAACAGTCCAATGTTTTGCTCAAAATTGTGGAATACTCTTCCATTCCATTATTTTTATTCGCGTTGCATTCTCAGTTGCATTTTTTCGGTCTAAGTTGAAAACTTACTTCATTGACTCCTATATTTAATCTGAATTTTATGTTTCCCCTCACATCCCCTACTTTTATCATTCTGAGGTTCATCTGGTTTATTATTTATTATTATTTTATAATATAGTCTTAAGTTTCTTTGTTTTTATGGGGGAGGGGCCTCTCTCGATTATTTAACCTATTTAGAGAGCTCCTCCTTAATTAATCTATCCTATATACAATCATATAATGTCCTTTTCTTTTTTTTAAGTTGTAATTTTGTAAATTTTAGTAAATTTGACGTATTGTAGTGTAATTAATTAATTGTATTGTAATTGTATAGAATTGGCTGGTTTGGGCCCACTGCATATAATCTTCAACATTTGTGGATAGGCGCAAGGTCAACAACAGATCTTTTCCTGATAGGTTTTAAGCCAGAGGGAGGCAAAAGGCTTCAATCAAAGACAAAAGGAAGTAAATTACATTCAGCAATGTTTTTTCTTAGAGGAAATCCTTGAGAGCTATTACATATTACATTAGATAATTTATTGATTTGAATCACAAAGAGGCAGGAAAAAGGTATGTTGTTGATTCAATACAGTAATTGGAAGTTCTTGCAAAATAATTAACACAAATTTTCAAAAAATGGCAATGGGCTATTTTCTTTGAAGTCACAACTGTTTCTACCAAATATTTTATTGTTTCTACCACAGGCCTGCAAGAAGCAGCAAACTTGATGAACCAAGTTCCTAATGACATACTATCAGACTTGGTGAGGTTTTAGATATGGAGATTATGGATATATATAGCTCCTCCCAGCTTTTATTGAAATGAATTTCTGTTGTTATTAAAGGGGCTGGATAAAGCCGCCCTTACACGGTCAGATTTTGTCGAATTCGATTTGTCGAATCAGTTTTTGCTTCAGATTTGTCGAATTGAATGTGAACTTTTACACGATCAGATTTAATCGAAGTGCATACCTTTTCAAATTCCCAAAACTTAGCAGAAAAAGGACGAAGAAGTTGCTTCAGCAGCAATAATAATCGTTTTGGTGCTCAAAAACGTAAAAATAAAAGAAAACATTGTACAAAGTGGACAAAGGAATGGCTGCTACAACGTGCAGTGCATAGGACTTACGATGCTCTCTTGAAAGACTTGCGTTTCACGGAGGAACAGGACTATAACAATTACTTGAGGATGACTACCGAAGATTTTGACGAAATCAAAAAGAATTACGTAATCTTCAAAGCATTACAATGCAGAACCATGATGTAGAGCGTAGGTGAGGAAAAAATTTCATTCATTTGCCATTCGATAAATCGAAAGGAATAGAACAGGTCCGATTCTTGAAAAATCGAATTCGACAGTCTGACCATGGCATCAGTCATCCAATTTTTGCCTTTACATGGTCAGATTTTGTCGAATTCGATGAATCTGACCGTGTAAGAGCGGCTTAAGAAATACGTAAACAAATCCACGCTTTGTGCATCAAATGTCGCATTTTGAAAGGAGAAATTCCTTTGTAATTAGCTAAATTCAAAAGGAAAGATCCTTATCTTGATACGGGCTGATCTTTGGGTGAAAGATCAACAAAAATACTTGTTGGAAATCCATTTATATCACAGCAATCCCAAAACATATGGAGATCTAATTTGTATCAGAAGAAAGTGCAAAGGTGAATCTCCAAGATGATACCTTTATTTTGAATTTTCATTGAATAGTCACAATAGATTTGCTCGTCAGAAAACAGCCAAATCAAAAATTTCCCTGACAGTTTCTTATCCAGCCCCTTTAAAGTCTCTTTCTGTATGATTAGCTGTTCAGAAACATAGATGGTGCTGTCTCTTTCTATAATGCAAACCATCAAATATGTCACATGTTTTACTCATATGGTACATACTATTGTCATGAACTTAGATATTTTACTAAAAGTGAACATGGCGTAAAAATTTTTATTGTCATATCTTATGCAGTAAACATCGCTGATCATCATCGTGTATTTCATTTTTGAAAATAAACTTTTATTTCTTCAGAAAATGGGGTTGAACAGCCCCCACTTTGCTTCAAAAAGTGGCGGCAATTCTGCGCGATCAGACCGTCTAGTACCAGGCCCCTGTGACGTAAAGTGTTTGGGTAAAAACAATACCATGTGATGTTTTACACATGAAGCCACAATGAATGAAACCCTGGATAACGGTCAAGTTTGGCTTGTTTATTCGCCATTTTCATTGAATAAGACCAAGGAATTTACTCCTGGTTTCTTGAATACTTCAAGAACTAAATTTAAAATATTATTAAACATTATTTCTCTCGTCAATGTGGTAAAAAGGCCACTTGCAAAGTTGTAACAACGGCACAACGGTATTTCGCGCAGCAACCCATATATAGCTATCCCACACACAGCCAACCCACAGCCCAAGGTTTTGAAATAACAATTAATAGTCTGTGTTGCAAAAATGTTCGACATNCAAGAAGTAAATTTAAAATATTATTAAACATTATTTCTCTCGTCAATGTGGTAAAAAGGCCACTTGCAAAGTTGTAACAACGGCACAACGGTATTTCGCGCAGCAACCCATATATAGCTATCCCACACACAGCCAACCCACAGCCCAAGGTTTTGAAATAACAATTAATAGTCTGTGTTGCAAAAATGTTCGACATCTGTTGCTTTATAAGTTAAAGGGATCAATTTTCGTACTTCATGGGACGAGGACCTTCAATGGCAAACAAAGAATGGCTGGGATGAGGCAGTTCTCACTTCTACCTACCAAAAGAGTGATCAAACGGATCTTAGCCTAGATCTGCTACCAGGCTTGCCTTTGGTTTAGGCCGATAGCATCAGTAGCAAAATTGAAACTTACCAAAAGAAGGCATCGTTCTCCATAGCAGCTTTGCTCGTCATAAAACTTTGACAAATAAGAAATAACTGTATTGCTGTAACAAGCAGAACATGCATAGCCTAAACCTTGCCATCGCGTCGCTAAAAACTAACGCAGTAGGTTAGGTCGGCACTCTCCAAATTTTGGCACACTACATGATGTTGAATTCTTTCCCTCCCTTCCTACAACCAAGATCCTTAATTCATCTTGCTATAAATCTAATTTTTATCTTGCCATGAATTTGTGAATTTGAGGCACTCTCTGAAACAAATTGCACTCTCTGAAGCGAATTGAGTGCCTTTTTACGATCTGACTGAATGAGAGAATGTAATGAGGAATGCGTGCAAGCGTTTGTGATAAAAGGATTAAGTTTGCCTGTTGTATTTGATTGTTTTTACACTACGTTGTCATCATCATCTTGATAGGAAGATCCAATATACCCATGTTTGAATATGAAGCCCTGCCGGTGTTATCAAAGAAACTTAATTGAGTGCTAATCTGTCAATTCATAGAATTTAGGTGTACAACAATCCCTAATTGATTGCCAAAACATATTGAATATAAAGGCCAAGGTAGTCTAAGAAAATTGTTTGAATATTTTCGATGTGGCTTCTTTGAAACCCTAAACCCCTTTGACAGCCGTACTGTTCCTTGATGTCCTTAGTATCCACCCAAACACTTTACGTCACAAGTCAAAACTCGACCCAAATCTCCCGGACACTTTTGTGAGCAGAAAGTTGATTTTCAAATGGCTATATCTGAAAAACGGTTTAGTTTTGGAAAGTTTAGTGTTGAAGTTTGAAATCAGCACAGTCTAATTGACGCCCTTGACGTTTTTCATGAATAAGAATTTTTGTGTCATTCACTTTAGAAGATATTTGTTTGATGTATAGTTGCATGGAAGTTTTGGTGGAGAAGCCAAGCGGCTTATACAGTTTCTGTCAGGTGACTGAAGTTAAGCTCAGTCGAATGAGGTCAAGCTCCGGATGGGGACTCAGAGGCTTGACCTTGTAAGTCACCTCGCCGTCCTTTGGAAGGGACGTTAAACTAGGGGTCCCATGCCTGGATGCAGCATGAAGAATGGGCTTAGATTAGCTTTAAGTAGCTAGGAATATTTCCAGCCCACTTAAAATAAATTACTGAAAAAAGATATACAGGGTGTCCCAGAAAAATTGTTCGACATTTGATTAAATGTTAAAAAATAACGATAAAATGTACAGGCTCCTGCTTAGGTACCCCTGTTCCTAAGATTTTCAATTAATTTTAGACGCCAGAATTTTGTGAATCCGCTAAGAATTCCCAGAGTTACAAGCTTTTGAAGTTCAAATTTGTGCGAAAGCTGAAACCAGACGCCCCCAACTGACTTTTTTTCCAAAAAGACGTCCTAAAATCGAGGTAAAAGGAGACTGTCCAATGTGTTACCTCTGGTCAATATCAGAGCAAACCAAATAGGACTTCCAAACAAATTTAATTCTTGTAACAGTTGCCAAAATTTACTTAAGAATGCAAGTATCTAAAAACATAGAATGAAAACTTAATCAACGAGAGACAGGTCGATTCCAAATTGTGCTGAACAGGATTCTTCCAAGCATCTATAACCTTGATCAAATGTTATAAAAAGCTAGTTTATTGAAAGTGCTTTTGAAATTCCATTAGATTTGCTTGGAATAAACGAGATTCTACTTTCACAAAATATGCAATTTAGGGGCGTCTGGTTTCAGCTTTTACACAAACTTGAACTTCAAATGCTCGTAACTCTGCGAATATTTAGCCAATTTGCTAGCTTCTGGTGTCTAAAATTAATTTAAAATCTCAGCAATATGGTTGTTTTACCACGGAGCCCGTTCAGCATTTCGTTATTTTTTAACGTTATTTTTTTTAACATTTAATCAAACGTCGAACAATTTTTTTGGGACACCCTGTATGATGTTTATATCTGCTTTATTTTTTAGTGCATGAATGTGTTGCTGTTCCTTCAATACAAAAAAGCAGAAGTTGATACATCTAGGACACAACAGGTATAATTCTAATTTGATGGCATCACTTACTGGGTGAGTCAAAGAAGGCCTGGCGTTTGAAAGGCTACTGCTCCCTGAGTATATAAACAATGCTATTTAGCAATATCTTATTGAATTATTAACATCTTCAATTATTTTTAGAATTTTTCCTGGCTGAAATTGGTCAGTCCGTTCAGATTCTACAAAAGATTTTCTAAAAAAGCCCTTTCGAAAAACCTTAAAAAACGTGTTAAAATCATTAGCAAGTTTCCGTAATATGTTTACTTTACAACAATTACTCCAGCATGCTTTGGCACATGCTGTCCTATTGGGGAAATGAAAAGGTCTACCCCCTAGTATGAAAACTTATTCAGGGGGATTCCATTTTCCCAAAAGGACAAAATGCATGAATGCATCAAAGTGTCATTATTGCTAGGAAGCAAAACAAAGGAAATTGTTGCTCATCGTTTTCAGTCGTTTTTGCAGGTTTTTGAAAGGGGCTTTCTGCAGAAAATCTCCCTTATCGATGGGAAGGAATGGCTGATTAAATCCGGGCAGTGGCGGACTGGCCCACCGGCCCACCGGCCCGTGGCCGATGGGCCCCCCTCAAAACCTTGCAAAAAGGGCCCCCTTTTTCCTTGGAAAAGGGCCCCTTTTGCAAAGTTAAGGAAATTTTTGGTAGAGTTGAATGTTTGAATAATGGACATCTCATTTCACATTTGAATCCTTCAGTGTTATTGAACTTACTCAAAGAAAAGAATACAGTCGAGAGCGAAGATACGGATGGCGAAGAAGGGAGCACCGTTGCAGAAAAAATAAAGGCCCCCTCCACTTCTGCCAAAAGATGGTTCTCGAGATTCCTTCACAGAAAATAGTTGTTATAGGTAGTGTAGGGTAAAGAAATGACTGGGAGAGTCACTCTAAGNGGGGGGGGGGGGGTCAGGAAAGGGTTCCTCAACAGTTTGAGAAACGAAAACATTATAGATCGTCTGGCCCGCAATACAAAAAAGGCAAAATTACTTTTATAAAGTAGGGACAATGTAAAGATTTTAATCATGCCATAAGAAGATATATCGTGAGATATATGCCTCATTTTCAAAGAAAATGAGTTTAGCTTGGCTAGTGGTAAGGAATCGAGAAATTGCGACAAATTTTGCCCCTGACCAAACACTCATCATCGAGGCCACACCCACTTAGGGCCCCCTTAACTCGTTCATGGGCGGTGCAAAAAGCAGAGCCAGTCCGCCACTGAATCCGGGTAAATTACTGAACCTAATTGAACATATCAGCAATAAAACAAGACAGTTTTCAATAATATTGCTTTGACATTCAGGGAGCAGAATTTTTTCAAAAACTAGGCCTTTTTATTGACTCATTTTAGTTTTGCTGATATTTGTATAATAGTTTGTTCTTTGTTAATTGATATAGTTCGAGGCAGGCCATCATTGGAGACTTTGAACACAACCTAAAGTCTGAGCTGATAGTGTTCTTCACTTTACTGAGCTGGCAATTTTTATGATCCTACCTTAATGAGCATTGTACCCATATCCTGGAATGTTACAGTGTAAAAGTTTACTCTTCAAGCCTCTAAAGTGTCTTCCTCCATTTTACAGTTACTTCAAGCTTCCCAAATAACTACTGCTCTGACTTCTGTTCAGCAGCTGGTCAATGCATTATGTTATCATTACAGGTTTGCTATACCTCTGTGAATATATACATAATTTTCCAAAAAACATGTACTTTTTTGAGTGGCTATTGCGAAGGAGCTGTCCATCATATTTTCCGTTTTTTAAATTTGTGAATAGAAGAGACTTCAACTTAGAGTTCGGTACCAAGTTTGAGTAAATCTGACAAGTAATGGCTGATTTATGAGCAAGAAAGTCTAAATTGCCGGTTGCCTCAAAATCAAAGGATTTTATCTCTGTACTTAAAGAGAATCAACGGAGATAAAAGCCCCGCGCGGAAGGAGTAAAAAAAAAAAAAAAAAAAAAAAAAATTCGATGATGTCGAGACGTTCGTTGATATTGTTTAGCCAGAGGAACAATAACGTACGTAAGAGTTTTCTTTGTCCTATTTATAGATTGCCTCTACTTAGCTCCGTTGATTCACTTTAACTTTATAACTTGAATTTTACCACTAACTGGACCTTTACTTTACATTTTACCAAGAAACACATTTTGGAAGCAATAAATGATCAAATTGCTCAAGGATATTGTCCAGGAAGCGTTAAAGACCCATTGTCAACCATGATCCTTTGTGCGCAGAATGAAAAGCAAGACAAAGAGAATTTAGGCCCAAAACGACTTTTAGATAACACGAAAGTTGACTTTGGCGCCATGAAGGATCATGGTTAGCAATGGGTCTTTAAAGCAGTATCGTTGGCTTAAAAGGATTTCATGACATCAGAGAAGCAAAATAGCTGATGGACACATGCAGTAGTCTGTAGCACTTGGGTTGCACATCACCATTTTAGCAACCCTATAGATATGTTTTCCTTATTGGCTATCGCAAAATCTAATTTATGGTGACAAAAACCCATAGAAATTAGAAAACCAGGCTGGTTTCATTTTTTCCCTCGATTTCCTTAATTTTGACAGTGATGGAGAATATTAACTCTGGATTTGAGGCAACCAGTGATTTTGACTTTCTTGCTTAATAAATCAGCAACTACTTATCAGATTTACGCAAACAAGTTCTCAAATTCTCATTTGAAATCTCATGAATTGAAAAATTTTTAAAGCGGGAAAATCAGATTCATGGCTGCCCTGCAGCAACCATTCAAACGGACCATACTTTTTTGGGATACCCTATACATATTAGCCTGATTCACACCTTTCCCTATGGTCTGTGACTCAGGCTATGCACATATTTTCTATGACAAACTTACTTGGACCAGCCATTGGTTCCAATATTTTTTTAATATGTCAGGAAAAGTTCAGCATTTTTATAGTGCATAATTAAAGTTTCTTGATTGCTTTCTAATTTTTTGGGTGGGATAATTAAACTTTAACAGTTGATTGATATGACATTAAAACAAAGTTGATCCGAAGTTTTGCATTCAACATTGAGAAAAGATTTTATTTTCAGTGTTTCTGCAACGTAGAGTCAACAGTTTTTTGATGTTCTATTTATTTTGTTTGCCCACTGCCTTTTCCCATTCAAATTTCAACATTGTTTTTTAGTCCACATAGAGACAAAATATGCACAAACCCCATGCAGTGTTTAGGGGCTTCGCAAGCTCAATACGATGGGGCTGGGGTGGACAAAAAGGAGGGGGTCTGGAGGCAAAGTCCCAAGAACAAATTTTCCTGACCACGTGCTTCAGACTCTCAGAAAACGCCCTTTTAGCAATTTGGTCTTTTTCGAAATTATTTGAAAAGCAGCCACCATATTACTTATCACATCTATTCTGCTCCTTCTCACAACCGGCTGTAAAACTAATGTTCCAAGTCAATAAATATCAACTCTCCCCCCCCCCAAATTGTTTCAACGGAATTTTGAAAATTAGACAATTGACCACTGGGAAGGTCCACCCCAGTCCACCCCGTGGCAACGCCACTGGCGGTGTGGATGTTTTGAGTGGCCCGAAAGACTCATTTTCGAATGTGAACTGCTAAGATCATGTCCAAATAATGGGCTTTTGCAACTTCAGGCATGTTTCAGTATACATAATCATTTTGTCTCTTTGAATCATGATTGTAGGAATGCTGTAGCGGGGAGCATGTCCAATGAATCATTCTCAGAAAATCTTCAATCAACGATGGTGTATAAAGATGATAAGATCAAAGTCATTGTGGAAGCTTGGGAATTAGAAGTATGCATAAGTCAATAATCGTATCACGATACCCCCTTTTTGCTCATTCATTGTCAATTTTCTTCTCCTTGATTTACTCATTCGTCATTTACATATTTTGCTTCTTTGATTTGTACCTTAGTCCCTTCAAATTTCGCCTTCCTCTAATTTTCGCCCCGGAGAGGGGCGACAATTAAAGGGGGCGAATTGCGGAAATATTTTAGGGGGTGAAAATTAGAGGGAGCGAAAATTAAAGGAAGCGAAAAATCTATTTTCTATGAAAAAACTTTTGCTTTGATTGTAATACAAAATACAAGACATCCATTACTCTTCGATAACAATTATATTGTCCTCTCCTGTGTCTGAGGGGTGATTTTGTTGTTCTAGTTCCACCGTGTTCTCTTCCTCTATCCATCCAAGGGGGCGAAAATTAAAGGGAGCGAAACTCCCGCGAAACTTCTGCACAAGGGGGGGCAAAAATTAAAGTGGCGAAAATTAAAGGGAGCCAAAATTGTAGGCAGGTGAAATTTGAAAGGACTAAGGTATGCCGCTTTTCCGTCTCAGCTCATGACTAACTTGTATTGCATCGTTTCAGTATTACTAACGTCTTTCCCTGACTCTTACTCCTTTTCGGTATTTACTTTTGGTAACTGACTAGTTGTTTTTCTAGTTTGATCTGCATNAAAATTAAAGTGGCGAAAATTAAAGGGAGCCAAAATTGTAGGCAGGTGAAATTTGAAAGGACTAAGGTATGCCGCTTTTCCGTCTCAGCTCATGACTAACTTGTATTGCATCGTTTCAGTATTACTAACGTCTTTCCCTGACTCTTACTCCTTTTCGGTATTTACTTTTGGTAACTGACTAGTTGTTTTTCTTGTTTGATCTGCATACACTTATGCTATTCTCACGTTAGTCACTTTCCTGTTTTTCTTATTTCTTATTGGTTGATTTTACCAAAAGGTTCCGCATACATAACTTCTTATTTAAACTGTCGAATTGTAGCTGTCTTTAATGCACTTCTATGCGATCAGCTAGAGTAATGAATTCCATATTCTCTTTCAGGAGTTTATGTTTGTTGGATTCATTATAACTTGGAAAATATACAAGTTGTCGTTTCTATACCGCTCGAACTCTCTTCCATCACAATTCTTTTCTTCAAAAGCTACATTTTAGCCTTGAATGTTCATCACCAGATTTTTGAACTGTCTATGTGGCTGCCTACGCCGGTGCTCGAGTGGTTGAAACCAGTATGAAATGCCATTGTATTAGATTCTTTTAACGGCTTCTAAATTTCCTGTATTTAAGGTTGCACACCGCTGAAAGGAAATCCTGTTTTTGCGTGTTTGCTGTTGGATCTTTCTCCTTGACACTTTGAGCATCTGATTTTTGGATCCCTCGATTTATGGATTTATCCTTATCTCAAATGCCCCCTGCATGTTTGAAAGTAGGAATGTAAAAGCTTAACAAATAATACGCTTTTTGAAGACACGACATAATTCGAACTCTCTTTATTTTGCACTTTACTCTAGCTTGTGAAACATCAGAAAAAGCCTTAAAAACTGCTCTCTTTCTCCCATGAGAATGGAAAAATGCCATTTATCGAATTCTCCCATTGTATTTGATATCTTATTACTTCATAACAGGGTGACTCGATCACTGATGCCTGTGCTGTGCTGATAGTAATTGGGTAAGAGTAACTGAACGTGATAAGACCTTTTCTGAGAGCTATGTAAAATATTTATTGATGTAATCCATCCCCTTCTTTTGATAGATTCGTACGTTCGTTTCAGGGTAAATACTTTCTCCAAAAAGAGCTAAATGAACATTTAAGTGTTGGCGAGGTATGTAGCGGAATTTTTTGTTCTCTATTTTCCTTTTTTACGAGAGAGAACCAACGATATTATGGAAGGATCCTCGGACAGCCTCTTTCCGCGTCTATTCTCAAGGCCCCTTCTGCAGACGGTAAACCCACAACCCAGATCCGATATGTTCAGTGAACAATCTTTAAACTCACTCTAATCGCTGTATCAAAGAATGCAAGCCATCCTTACTTAAATGTTTGATCAATTATTTGCGCATTTGATACCTTACTTTAGTAATACAGTTTTCGTGATTCTGAGGAAATTCTGATCCTGTTTCATTTCAAACAATATAGGGGAATGATTCCAATACTTTAAAGAGATTTTAGAACATGATGGTATGTCACGACATTTGACTTTTTAACTTATTACAAAAGTATTAGGATTCCCATCAGCCAATAGACCTTTAGCTAATTCTACAAAAGAGCCCGGATCGAGCATTATTCTTATATGTTTTTATTCTCGAGGTTCGATCGAGTAGCGTTAGAGCTTCTATCACTATATTGTGCACATTCGAAAAGTCTATAAAATATGGCAAAATATCGTTCGATTCTGATTCTTTTCAGAATAGCTAAAAGGTCTATTCTACTATTTTGGCATCTTAAAAACGTTTAAAGACAATTGTTAAAGGTAATGTGTCCATGTAAGTACAGCTGCGTATACACTCTTGTCAAAATTTGCTGACGCGATGCTGACGAAGGGCCTCAAAGAGCGCATTGTGATTGGTAAAATTGAACTGATCACATGCAACACTAGAATTTAAATTTCACAACGAGGCTGCCTGCTGTGAGACTTCGGGTTCAGCTCTGGAATCGCAACCGCAAGTAAGTTATCAGTCTGCTTATATTAGAGGTGGCTATCTTTTAGTTATTTGTTAAAGTGATCATATGAAATATCATGTGAAATAGCAAAGTCGCTGTACTTACATGGACACATTACCTTTAAGGAGGACAGCTAAAAGCCCCCGGGGGTGACTCCTGTGGAAGATCGGACAAGGCATGTCACCCAGTTATAAAATGCGATCCATATGTATCATTGGATTTCGAGCCCAAGTCGAACCCTTAGATATTAGAATCATGAAATTTTGGACTGAATTTGCCACTGGGAAGGTAACTCACTTGGGCGGCACGTCTGATATTTTAAAGAATGAGGGACTCTCCATCGCATTAAAAGTCGTAACGTCTTTTTTAATTCACGTTATTGCTGAATTAATCCTTAATTTTTACGTAGGCCAGCGTAAATGCTCTTGATTTATCAAGATTTTTAGGAGAATACAGGGAATCTGCATGAAAATCTTATTCTTCTCCTTCTTCATCAGCTCATCAGCATTGATTGGAAACTAAACATGGCAATCAGCTCTAGTTCTTGCAAGAATTTGAATGCTCCTTCTATAACAATGCTGATCAAAGTGTCCAAACCAAGTGGTGAAATTACGAAACGGGCGTTCGAAATGACATTACATCAGTTCCAAGTAAGCATTTTATGTCTCAAATTTCTCCTTATTTATTGATTCTGGTGAAGTATTAGCGAGGAATGTGGATTCTATATATTTATTTTCATACTTCAAACATCGTCTTAACCTTGTTAGATTTCTACACCTTGATATTAATGAATATTAGTGCTATACTGTCTGAGTTTTGAGCCTCCAAAGATAATTGATAGATTATCAAAAATTGCAGCTAGCGTTTGAAGACTGCTGTATATTCTGAGGAGGATACGAGAAAACTTTAGGAATTGCCCCCAAAGTTGTCTATTCAGGTTCAAATTCATGATATTTTTCCAAGTAAAAAGGTTGCTGCAATTTGAAACATCGAAATCTTGAAACATATTACTTACTTACAGTATCTAGAATTTTTAGGACTTTCTAAGATCTGATTGTCCTGAGCTCGCAAGTCCGAAACTCCTTGACCTATGGTTAAAAAAAGAAAATGGCTTAGTCTAAGTTAGACACTAAGAAATGGATATATGAAATTTTTCTGCTCTTCCATTGCTCTTCAAGATTATACCAAGCGGGAACTTTTTGAAACATCCTGTATCTACCCTACTTTAAATATCGATGGGCTTGCAAGCCAAAGTTTTGTTTCACGGAAATGATGTTTTTTCAGTGGCAAAAAAGTGGAAGACATTCCGTCACCTACTGTTTCTTTGTCACAAGTTGGTTTTAGAAACAGAATTGCCAAGTTAAAAAGGTGCTATTGGACAGCCTAAACGATTATCATATCTCTTTCTCTATTTATTCATTTATTTTATAAACATAAATTTCTGTATTGATTAAACTAAAATGCCAGGATTTAATTACACTAAACGTATCGGGCATAACCCTTCATCAGTAGCTAATCATGTGCAAGTTAAACGAACTACATAGATACACGGAAAGCATCCAAAAAGCAGTGTTCAAGATTGCAGACAAATACAAGAGGCATTGACTCAAGGAAATTGTTACTCACAACTGCAGTATGGAAACTCACTTTGGAAGCAGGATCACCGATGACAGTATATCATGACTACTGAGGAAGGGTTATGCCCGATACGTTTAGTGTCATTTTAGTTTAATCAACACAGAAATTTATGTTTATCAACTGAAACTATTGCCGCACGTCAACCTCAAGATTTTATTCATTTGTTTATTCATTTATTTGTTTTTTATTCAAGGGATAGATAACTTTGAGCAATTGCGAACTCAATTCGTATTTAGCAATTCACATATTTTGCTTAATACCTTTGTAGATTTAAAGATACATCAAAATCGAAAAGTTTCGGACAATTTTTTGGAAATAGAAAAACACACAAATTTTCCCAATGCCACTGTTAAAAAATGATATACTCTCATCGGTGATCCTGCTTCCCAAGTGAGTCTCCACATTGTAGTTGTCAGTAAGAATTTTCTTAAAAAAAAAAAAAAAAAAAAAAAAATAGAACCAGAAGCGAGTTTCTTAAAATGGTCGTTTTCGAAAACATTGAAAACGATCGACAAACATCGATCAAATTTTGAAAAATTCAGCATGAATGAACAAAGAGAAAACATTTTCAGGGGGAATTGGGGGTTTAGTACGAATTCTCGTACAGCAGATTACAATTGGTCGATTTTTAAATCCCAAATCACCACGAACAAGTTCTCTTTTTGCCCATTCATGTCGATTCTTTCGAAAACTTGATCGATGTTTTGTGATCGTTTTCAGTCTTTTTCGAAAACTAACATTTTAGGAAACTCGCTTCTAGCTCTAAAAACTGAAAATGAAAAAAATTGCAAAAATCCCAGTATCTAATTCAGGCTTTCTGCTAACGATTAAGTCATAAATTTCCAAAATCGGACCTGTGTGCAATTTATTGTGGCCTGCCAAACGTGCATAGTTTATTTTGGCGCACCCGGTATAGCTTTCGTTTCTCGTGATTTTGAGGAAATTCTGATCCTGTTTCCTTTCAAATACCATAGGGGAACGATTCCAATATTTTAAAGGGATTTTAGAACATAACGACATTTGACTTTTTAACTTATTATAAAGTATTAGGATTCCCATCAGCCAAAAGACCTTTTACTTTATTGTAGAGCCTGGATCGAGCGTTATTCTTATATCTTTCTGTATATGTATATGTTACGCGAGGTTCGATCAAGTGGCGTTAGAGCTTCTATCACTATTGTGCACATTCGAAAAGCCTACAAAATGTAGCAAAATATAGCTCGGTTCTGATTCTTTTCAAAATAGCTAAAAGGCCTATTTCATTATTTGGGCATCTTAAAAATATTTTAAGAGAATTGTTAAGGAGGACAGCTAGAAGCCCCCGGGGGTTACTCCTGTGGAACATTGAACAAGGCATGTCACCCAGTTATAGAATGTGATCCATTTGTATCATTAAATTCTGAGCCCAAGTCGAACCCTTAAATTTGAAAATCCTGAAATTTTGGACTGAATTTGCTACTGGGAAAGTAACCCACTTGGGTGGCACGTCTGATATTTTAAAGAATGAGGGACTCTCCATCGCATTAAAAGTCGTAACGTCTTTTTTAATCCACGTAATTGCTGAATTAATTCTTAATTTTTACGTAGGCCAGCGTAAATGCCCTTGATTTATCAAGATTTTTAGGAGAATACAGGGAATCTGCATGAAAATCTTATTCTTCTCCTTCTTCATCAGCTCATCAGCATTGATTGGAAACTAAACATGGCAATCAGCTCTAGTTCTTGCAAGAATTTGAATGCTCCTTCTATAACAATGCTGATCAAAGTGTCCAAACCAAGTGGTCAAATTACGAAACGGGCGTTCGAAATGACATTACATCAGTTCCAAGTAAGTATTTTATGCTTCAAATGTTGGATGTCCCTCACATTTCTCCTTATTTATTGATTCTGGTGAAGTAGTAGCGAGGAATGTGGATTCTAAATATTTATTTTCATATTTCAAACATCGTCTTAACCTTGTTAAATTTCTTCACCTTGATATTTGTAAATGTTAGTGCTATGCTATCTGAGTTTTGAGCCTCCAGAGATAATTGATAGATTATCAAAACTTGCAGCTAGCGTTTGAAGACTGGAGTATATTCTGAGGAGGATACGAGAAAACTTTAGGAATTGCCCCCAAAAGTTGTCTATTTAGGTTCAAATTCATAATATTTTTCCAATTAAAAGGTTGCTGCAATTTGAAACATCTAAATCTTGAAACATATTACTTACTTACAGTATTTAGAATTTTTAGGACTTTCTAAGATCTGATTGTCCTGAGCCTGCAACTCCCAAACTCCTTGACCTATGGTTAAAAAGAAAATGGCGTAGTCTAAGTTGGACACTAAGAAATGGATATATGAAATTTTTCTGCTCTTCCATTGCTCTTCGAGATTAGACCAAGCGGGAACTTTTTGAAACATCCGGTATCTACCTTACTTTAAATATCGATGTGCTTGCAAGCCAAATTTTTAGTTTCATGGAAATGATGTTTATCAGTGGCAAAAAAGGGGAAGACATTCCGTCACCTACTGTTTCTTTGGCAAAAGTTGGTTTAAGAAACAGAATTACCAAGTTAAAAAGGTGCTATTGGACAGCCTAAACGATTATCATATCTCTTTCTCAATTTATTCATTTATTTTATAAACATAAATTTCTGTATTGATTAAACTAAAATGCCAGGATTTAATTACACTAAACGTATCGGGCATAATCCTTCATCAGTAGCTAATCATGTGCAAGTTAAAGTAACTACATAGATACACGAAAAGCATCCAAAAAGCAGTGTTCAAGATTGCAGACAAATACAAGAGGCATTGACTCAAGGAAATTGTTACTGACAACTGCAGTATGGAAACTCACTTTGGAAGCAGGATCACCGATGACAGTATATCATGACTACTGAGGAAAAGTTATGCCCGATACGTTTAGTGTCATTGAACCCTGGCATTTTAGTTTAATCAACACAGAAATTTANAACGTATCGGGCATAATCCTTCATCAGTAGCTAATCATGTGCAAGTTAAAGTAACTACATAGATACACGAAAAGCATCCAAAAAGCAGTGTTCAAGATTGCAGACAAATACAAGAGGCATTGACTCAAGGAAATTGTTACTGACAACTGCAGTATGGAAACTCACTTTGGAAGCAGGATCACCGATGACAGTATATCATGACTACTGAGGAAAAGTTATGCCCGATACGTTTAGTGTCATTGAACCCTGGCATTTTAGTTTAATCAACACAGAAATTTATGTTTATCGACTGAAACTATTGCCGCACGTCAACCTCAAGATTTTATTCATTTGTTTATTCATTTATTTGTTTTTTATTCAAGGGATAGATAACTTTGAGCAATTGCGAACTCAATTCGTATTTAGCAATTCACATATTTTGCTTAATACCTTTGTAGATTTAAAGATACATCAAAATCGAAAAGTTTCGGACAATTTTTTGGAAATAGAAAAACACACAAATTTTCCCAATGCCACTGTTAAAAAATGATATACTCTCATCGGTGATCCTGCTTCCCAAGTGAGTCTCCACATTGTAGTTGTCAGTAAGAATTTTCTTTAGTCGATGCCTCTTGTTTTCGTCTGCAATCTTGAAAACTGCTTTTTGGATGCTTGTGATGCATCTATATATATCTATATAGTTAGTTTAACTTGCGCATGATTGGATAACATAGAAATTACAACTAGTTTTAACATAAATTTGGCTTCATGCAAAAATTGTTTGTCTGAAAGTTGTCTAAAATTCTCGAAAAATCGTCCGAATTTTTTTTGTCCGAAGTTGTTCTCCCGAAACTTTCTTTCCGAAAGTTTCTGATTTTAATGTAAGCCAATCAGCTCCATGAAATAGTAGTTCCAAGTGAAGGAAGTTTGGCTCAAACACTGACCTCCTTTATGTTTGTAGATCAGTTTGAATTAAGAGATTCCCGCATCAGAGAAAGCACACTCTTTGCTTTGTCAAGCACGGATCCTTGCCATGCAAGTTTTGTTCCTTTTGCTGAAAAGCGCTATTTCTGCTTTATCGTAGCAATTTTCAAAGCAGTTAGAGCAAGCCAAATCTGTCCTGGAAACGGTCTGATGGATGGCTCAAGACAAAATAAGAAGGTAACCCAAATGTAAATACCTACATGGAACTTGTGTACCATTTAACAAGGAAGATTTATCCATTGAGCTGAATCATTGATAATTGACTTGATTTGAAGTTTTTGATAATATGAGGGAATTAGTTTTTACTTGAAGTATTGATACACGCGGAGAAAATTGAACAGTTAAGTATTGGAAACGAAAGAATCTATTTGAAAGTCAACAAGATTGTTTATTTTTCAGGAAATTTTAATTGTTGTAGAGGGAATGTATTATTGTTCAGAAATTTCGATGTATGCTCATTTAGTTGAGATCTTGAGTTTTGACTTACCTCGCTATGATTGCATAATAATTGTGAAAATCGAAAAATTTACCCGGCAGATTTACAGCAAAGTACCATGAGTTCCTTTCAAGCCATGGATTCTACGCCCGTAATCTTTTCGCAAACCAACATGCTTTCTGTGCATGATCACAGGTTTCCTTTTTGGGGGATAACCGTTGGTTGGAACTTTGATGATTCGTATCCCCAACAAGTTTAACTGTGTCAATGTGAATGGCGTATTAGTTGCTCTTCTGAGCTTAATTTTTCACACTTCAAGCTCATTTTTGCAAAGGTGAATCTTATTATACACCGGGTGAGTCAGATTAAAGGGGCTCCGTCGCCAAACTGTAAACAAATCTGACAACACCACACGTGGCCATTGTTCTCCATTGTTTTTCTGCAGTTTGTTTGGTGGCTTCACCCAAGCCATTAAAAATGCTCCTTAAGAATCCACTTATAATTAAGCAATGGAAAGAGATTTGAATGTTTGGATTTTTCTTCTGTGAAGTAAATAGATCTATCTTCAACATGATATTTTCATTTTCGAAAAAATAGGTAAACGTCTGTGTGCTATTGCCCATCAAAAGACTTCAAAATCACCGTTTCGACCGAATTTGGAATGTATCCACTGTTTGATAAATCGTACAGGAAAAGCTATGCAGCCAATTCGTAGCAATTAAACTTCATGAAGTTTCAAATTTAATTTTATCTTTTAAATTTGAGGCTAAGATGTCATCAAATTTCTAAATCATAAACCAGATAAGCTACAGATTTTTGCTAGCCACCATATTGTAGACATTCATAAACCATGGTTTTCTTGAAGGTTATATCATTTTTCATCCATTGGCTTAGGATTGGTCAAAAATGTCCATGAATTTTTCCAAAAATAATTACATCGCCCCCATCTTGAAACAAAATCAAGGTGTCAAAAAATTTACACGGCAAATTTACAGCAAAGTACCATAAGTTCCTTTGAAGACATTCAATTAGAAGAAAAATTTTATAGAATTTTACACCCACCATTTTAAAGATTTGAAAAATTTGAGCCCTACAGTTCATTTTGATGAGGCTTCAGCTTAAAGGTAATGTGTCCATGTAAGTACAGCGACTTGGTTATTTTCACGTGATATTTCATGTGATCATTTATCAGTGTCCCAAAAAAGATAACCAGGTCTAATATAAGCAGACTGATGACTTGCTTGCGGCTGCGATTCCAGAGCTGAACCTGAAGTCTCACAGCAGACCGCCTCGTTGTGAAATTTAAATTATAGTTTTGCACGTGTTCAGTTAAATTCTACCAATCACAGTGGGCTCCTCGGGCTCTTCGTCAGCATCGTGTCAGCACATTTTGACAAGAGTGTATACGCTGCTGTACTTACATGGACACATTACCTTTAATTTGCAAGATTTCTTCCCATGATTTAGGTGCACGATTACCTTCAGAAATTAGGGTTTGGCAAAACTGTATTTCTCTATATGCCCAAAGTCAGCAAGAAATGGCCTGTTCACTTTCAGTAAAATTTTGACTTGTTGACGCCAACCATCCATAGGGACGCATTATAACAATTCAACTGTCTCCATATTATTAAAATGCAATGACTAAGCTTAGGAAAACATCATTGTATAATTTCAATCGTCGAAAGATGGAGCAAAGTGAACCACTCACTTTCTCTTTTAGAGGGGGCCCATTAAGACTGCGTTCACACGATGCCGGCATATTTTGAAAACGGTGAAAAATGTGACGGAAAGGCCTCCCGTTCACACGAAAACGGCACATTTTTTGCCGGCACATTTTGAAAACGGTAGATTTTGAAAATGGAACTCTTTGAAGGGGTATCGTGTGAACGCTGCTAGCTCAAATTTTGCTACCGTCGCATTTTCACCGTTTTCAAAATGTGCCGGCATCGTGTGAACGCAGTCTAAATCTAGCTTTTGGGAATTGTTCATTTGAGATAAGATGCTCCATTGTATAATTTCTCAAAATTAAGTTCAACTCTCAATCAGGCCATGGAGTTGTAATTTTTCAAATTCGTGATTAAAAATTAGTTTTTGTATTACTGACTCACGCGGTATTCAAGACATTTGACGACTTGGCAGTAAGAAAAATGTAAGAAAAATAGGTATCGAGCCACAGTAGTCAATAAGTGATGCATAATAGTATTTTTTCGTTCCGTGTTTCCGACGTTTGCGCACATAGAGCCGCAAAGCATTATAGTTGGTGGAAAACGAGACTAAGTACGATTGCAGGAAATTCTCTCCTCTCATTGATTCAGCTTCGCGAATAGAAAATTTGAATCGGTAAGTCATTGTATTCCACTTATCCACACACGCCCCCATTGATACAAAAACAAACGACAGATTACACCGTTGTGACAGTGTATTGAACTTTTTTCAGCATTTTTCATCTCTTATTTGAAAAAGCTAGATTTTCAACTGAGTCGCTTTTTTGCATCTGCGTTATCTTGCTCAAACGTCAGTGCATTGTGGTGTCATTTACAATCCGAAGGAGGCNTCTCCCAACACAATCTCATTGATTCAGCTTCGCGAATAGAAAATTTGAATCGGCAAGTCATTGTATTCCACTTATCCACACACGCCCCCATTGATACAAAAACAAACGACAGATTACACCGTTGTGACAGTGTATTGAACTTTTTTCAGCATTTTTCATCTCTTATTTGAAAAAGCTTGATTTTCAACTGAGTCGCTTTTTTGCATCTGCGTTATCTTGCTCAAACGTCAGTGCATTGTGGTGTCATTTACAATCCGAAGGAGGCTGGTCTTTTGTTAGGAGTAGTACGTCCTGACTTCATGAAATCACATTGTTGCCTCTAAATCGTGGCTAGTTCCTGTCGTACAGTACAAAATATCGCTGCTAATCAGGCTAGTTTAGGCCTAAGTTATAGGAAGTTTTTGGCTGAAGGCTACAGTGAAGAACGGGAAAGGCAAAGGGAAGTTGAAATTGTGCTTCCAACTTAAGCTTGTTTCATGACATCATTTTAAATAATCCCGGTTTACCATGGATTTGCCCTAAAATTTGTCATGGGATTGTCCTAAAATGCTTGCAGCAAAGCAGCACTTGAGATTTGGCTCAAAACCAGCCATGCGTCCAAGGAAATTTAATTTTCCAGTTCTTGTTCAACCAGGCTGGTGTTTATCTGCTCAAGCACATCGGAAGTTATTGCCACCGGTAGTTTAAAGTTAACCGTGTCCATCTGTTTTCGCGTTTTTACGCGATCAGATAGGCTCAAGTTTGCTGGGGCGTGTCATTTTTTCCGTTGAGTCCGTTGCCTTGAGTCCGTTGAGTAGCTTTGAGTCCGCTGGGCCGCAAATATGGAATGGCTTACCAAACAATTTGAATCCGCTGAAAACTTGAAAAACTTCAAACTTTTGACAAAGCAATTGAATGCCCCAGAATGTAAATGTATTGCCTTCAGTAGTTTTAATTTTATTCAACAATAAGTTTTGTATAAACTTTAAATTCATTCGATTTAGGTTTAGTTAACATCGTATATATTGTATAAATTGTTAGCTATGTAAAGATCGATTCAAAATGAATAAACAACAACAACAACAACAACAACAACAACAATGGACGATTGCGCAAGAAATGGCATCAGAGAGTTGATACCATAGTCCGTTGTGTTATTATGAACAAATCAAATCAATCGAAATTCTTTAAGACTAAGAGGATCATGGAAGAAAAGCTCCCTGGTGGCATCTTGAAGCCAAGTTTCCAATTGAACTGTTTCTGTCCTTTATTGCTCGTTTTGGTTTTTGTTGCTGATCTTCTTCGCTGGTTCTGATTTGAGCTCTGGCTGATTTTCACTGTTAGAAATGCTCTTTCTTGCTTGTTTCCATTTCGTATTCATTTTGCTCGTTTTAGTTTTACCTTACGCAATAAAGAGCAGAACAAGTTCAACTAGCGCAATCATCTATTTGTTAACCAATCAAGATTTGGTTCCTATGCTACCGGGTGTCCCAAAAAAAGTACTCCTGTTTAAAAAATCATCAAAAATCAATTGTCAAACCTTTGATAAAATTTTCTTTTTGACTTGTTTTTCAAAGACCCAAAAATATTTATATATGATAAAATGTTTGCTTTTGATACAACAAGGTGGAAAAATTACACGATGAAAAACCTTACTTTGAGCTATAGTTTTTAAGCAACATACTGAATCTTGCTTAAGAGTCAAAATTTTCAGAATTTTAACATCATTGAAGTTTCCAATTATAGTGTGCATTTAATTCAGTCATTTATGACCAAAGGAGATGCTTGACATCCACAAAGAATTTGATCTGGCAATCATCAGTGCTTCTTTGCAGCATGATTCAAAACCAGGAAACCCTAAAAAGAGCTTATTGTCGTTCATTTTTAAGCCACTTATACAATCAGCTAGTCTGGGAATATAATTTGGCCCTTGATCTACTTGACAAAACAAGAAAATGGAAGATCGGTCGTGTAATCAAATTTTGGTCATTTTTTCAAACGGGAGAATTTTTTGGGACACCCGGTATAAAAGGCATACCATCTACAAGTCAAGTGAAAGTCACGTGTATCACGAGCAAACGCCTGTTGTATAGCACCTATACATGGAAACCCATGAAACAATTATTGAAATAGTCATTACTAAAGTTCCAATAAAAACTACGATGATGTCCATTCCGAATTCATACCATCTAAGCTTCGTGCAAAATATTTTCATATGAAATAACGCAGGGAAGATAAATTCCAGCGTGATGCCTGTCATGCTGCCCACAAATGCGAGAAGAAATGTGTAATACGGTATAGCAGCTGCCATTAGGATTGTAAACAATACCATACCGAGCCGCAAGCATTGCACTCTCCATCTGTAGATATTATCTGCGAAACCTTTACCTACGCATGAACTTTGTGATGTCTCTATGACGTCAAACGCCGTAAATACTGGCAATGTGTATGATGTGAATGCTAATATCGCCGCCATGGCGTTAACGACCTGGCGAAATGCGCCAGCTGGGAGATTGTTTGTTACGACTTCATCTGTATCAGGGTAAAATGTTACGCCAGCCACCAACCCAATTGAAATGTTCAGTGTTGTCATGGCGAGAAAAGACCAGTTAAGTGTTGTTTCGAATTTCTCCGGGCGCTTCATCGTGCTCTCGATAAAAGCAACAAATGGTTGCGCTAGATAACAAGAAACAAGGATGGCAACTGCGGCAGGAAAACCGTTTGGCTCGAATGTATCCAAATTTGCTAGCTGCCATTTGTGTGAATTTGAGAAACCATATATAACGATACTGACGAAAATGATCTTAGCACTGACGACAGTGATGATACTAGTAAATGCAACTTGTGACAGATTTTTTAACAATGTATTTGGCAGTAATGCTAGCCCGCCGATTATTGTCCAAGCAAAGAGCGGCAGCTTCACACCTGGAAAAGACTTTGCAAACATTGCACCGACCAAAACGGGATACAGAGTCGCAACAAATAGTAACTCTATTACCATAACACCTAGTACTAACCATTTGCCGCCATTCGGCCAAAATGCCTCGCCAATATCCATGTAACTACTACGCACCCGTATTTTTACACCGTCTTTCTCTTCGTATAAACTTCGGACTAGGATTATGCTTGTATAGTTCGATGCTACTGCGATTATAACTAGAGTCACCAGTGACCACCAACCACCGACTTTGAAAGTATACGGGATAGCTAGGATAGGAAGGCCTTGTATTGTGTTGCAAATATTCCAAAATGTTTCAAACACAGTCGTAAGATCTTGTTGTTTTGTTTCGGCCTCAATATCATCAACGAATTTTTTGTCTGCTTCAGCGCTTTCGTACAGGGAAGCAGATTTTTCTTCGACCTCTGTCGTTTGCACTTCTGTGTTCCCACTTTCCCCAGCAGTTTCACCGGTATTTTCGGTTGGCTGATCACCAGCTGCAATGCTCCCAACTTCCTCAGCTTGTGTTTCTTGTGTGGTTAGTGCTCCTCCAGTAATAGTTCCCGTGTCCTCCGTGAATGTTTCTCCAACAACACTTCTACTCTCTCCAACAATTCTTCCTCCGCCTCCACCAGCGCTATTTGCTCCGCTTTCAACTGTATTCGTCACTTCAGTGTATGTTACCGTCGTCTCGACAAGATTCCCACCGTTTGCATCTTCATTCCCTACTTGGCTCGTGGCTTCGACGTTCCCTTCAGCTGAAGTCTCCTGGATAATTACATTGGCTTGCGAAGTTGTTTCTTCGCGGGACATTCTTCCAAAGTTTATATGTTCATTTGTAGACTATTTTTACGTTTGCTCGCCAGAGTTGAAATTGTTACTCCTTGATCTTATTGGGACAGGTTTGTATTGAAACAGGTTATTAGATCACTGAACCATGGTGTTCACAAGTTTCAGTGAATATCAACGCTTCATTGATTTTGCAGTCACTGCCTGCAGCCAGACAAGAGTTTCTTCCCGTTCTAATGTGAATAGATAAAATCGGCCTTTCTGATCAACCTTTCTGATGACCTTTCTGATTGGTCGGTTTGTTTGAGATCCTTTGAAACCTCAGCTATATTCTTAGCAACCACCAAGTCCCTTTACGTGATTGTTCTTTGTTTTCCTTGTAAATTCTGTTTGATATTAGATGTCATGCATCTTATCAGTGGCGAAGCTGGGCGAAAATGGTAGGTCATGCTCTGGGCGGAAGGCAAATAGGAGAAGCTCCTTGCGCCGGAGGCGGAAACGGCGCGGAAAATATCTTGTGCCACGCCCATTTTTTTGCCTGGGAACGCCCATTGCTGTAAAAAGGCTTGAACAATGCCCATTTCTGTAGAGAAATAAAATACACCTATACATTCATGAAAAATTCTTATTTTCAAAAATTTTAGGCCAATAATTGTTCTCAAAAATGTTCTTGTTTCAAATCAGGCATTTCAGCAGTAAAAAATTTGTTTATCACAAATCTGGCAGGCATGTGTTAGGGTTTCAGATGTCATACAATTATTTCTGTTGAGCAGTTACCAGACATGTTTAATCCTCAATGAAAAGATCATTGACTGAAACTCAAGTCCCAGATCACAGGAATATCTTTTTAAGCAGAAGGGACCCCCATCAGCTAATAGGCAACAGTAACATTTGGGGCAATAAAACTAACAATTCATCTTGCAAGAAGATTTGCTCTTGTTGTGGGAGGAGGTTGTGGGAGAAGGCTCTGATCTAAAATAAATTATGATAGCACAGCAAAGGAAGTAAAGTACTCTTGAAAAGTTCCTCAACCAACAAATTACAGTATGACAATAATCCATAAAAAGCAAAGTTCTCTTGGGAAGCTCCTTTAGTTAGTAACACATGTGCTGATAATAACCTGGTGGGGGTTATTCTTATATAAATTGAGTAAGGGTGCTCTGGCTGTGGTACAAAATATCAACCAAAAAGAATTTCTGGCATCAAAATGGACCCACAA
>REGL01000288.1:77495-97537 GCA_004194395.1 Aurelia aurita complex sp. Pacific
TAGAACAAAGGTCTTTTGTTCGAAGACAATAGAGATAAACAATGCTTTTTTACCGAAACAATAGCTTCGCCCCCCCCCAATATTTGGCAAAGTGTCCGCCACTGGTTTCATTGTCAACTCCCTTCATCTCCGCTTCTGTTCATCCTACCAAAGGACATTTTGCAGTACAACTAGTAACAACTGTATCCGTTTATTGTCCATTAAACATTCTATTATGACATGGTGTATCATATGATATTTCAGACTGCTCTTGCACTTGCCATTGCACAAGAACTTGGACCAAAAGTACCATTTTGCCCAATGGTTGGAAGTGAAGTGTATTCTGCAGAAGTAAAAAAGACAGAAGTATTGATGGAAAACTTTAGAAGAGCAATTGGTAAGATCTATCATTTTTTCAGTTTAAACATCATTGTACATACTTTAAGGGAAAAAACTTTCGCGGGAAGAAACTTTCAAGTTTTTGGCCGAAATTTGTTAAAGTGTGTGTGTTTCACGAAAGTTTCACGAAAATGTGATGTTCGTGAAAGTTTATTCTCGCAAAATTTCCTAAGATGTAGAATCTAATAGTTATATAATCAGATATTGATATTCCTCTTCTTTAACAACAACCTTTTCGAAATATGCTGCTACAAGTGTATTTATAGACGATTCAGAAGAGTCATTGAAGAGTTGAGGAACATTTGAGACAGTACAAATATGTGTTAAGAAACCAAATCAGCGAAAGTTTATTTCTGCAAAATTTCCCATTTTGGTCCATTCGCTATAAGTTAATTCCAAAAATTTTGCATTTTTTCGAACTCGTGGAAGTTTCTTCCCCTAAAGTATCAAACGTGTTCGCAGCACAGAGTTGCATAAGAGTTCTTGTTCAGGAGATTGTTTCTCAGTACTGGATTCTGCTTCCTTGTTTGCCAACTCTAGATTCAATGGAGGAAAATTATATCAGTATGAAAAATCCATTGCATAGCAAGCCCATTTTACATTTAGATTTGATCTTTTGATCTATATTCTTCCTCAACTTGCATTATGATCCTCTCTCCTTCCGTATTTCGGACTTTAACATGTTTTTCAATGTAACATGTTTTGCTCATTGCATATACATTTTCATGATTTATTCTATTTAATGTTTAAAGCCTCGTGCTACATAAGAAGGTTGTTGTAACTGAGATCGTTTGTCTGATGATAAAGGTTGATCAGTTGAAATATAAATTCGAAAATTAAAATCATGATATTTTCATCAGATTCATAAAAATGTCTCAATAGTGCAAAGAAGGCCGAGCCTGATTACAAATATCAATTTCTGATTACTGTCAAAACAACATGTGCATTTTGTGTGGTCCGTTGACCACAAAGTTGTACTTGAAATCTAGATCCATTTGCTTTTGTAGTTTTATTCACTTTCTCTATTCTTGTTATAGTCAAACAAAGATTTAGATAAGATAACGTGTGATGACCTCTAAGATTGGACTTCAGAATCAGCTATTGAAATTTCAGACATTTAACTAACATCACCAAAGCCATCACTGATCAAATAGGGGGGCTTTATTACCCAGGGCAGGCTATGCTAGGAAACTTAACGGAGAATACTAGGGGCATTCAAAATTGTCAACAGTTTCCATTTTCAAAACCATTTTCAAAAATGTGGTAATCCGTTCATTTCTCGGACTCCCAGGTCCTTTTCTAATCCATGCCTTTGAAGGTCTGAAGAAAGCCAAATTCCAAATTTGCTTAGGGGCACAAAATTTGGGCGAAGAGCAGCCATTTTGCAAATTGTATATTTCCCCAGACAACTTCTAATCCATCTATTTGTTACTTTTTCACAAAATGTTGACTGAAAAAGATCGCAATTATTTCTCTCCAAATCAGAAATGTGGACTTCTACATTTTCTTAGAATCTGGTTTTTCGGACAGAAATCATAGCTTAAAGTTACCATCCAGCATCTCACACAAGATAGCCAAGCATTTCACATAAACAGTGATACAAAGTGGTTGTTGATAACTTTTGAAGGTGTTGTGGTGCAGTGGTATAATCCTCTGACATTGCAGCCAAAACAGTCAGGCGGACAGGGTTCAATCCCAGGTAGAGCCCTACCACTTGAGCGTCACGACAAGGGCTCGCGGACTCGATTAGGCCTATTCTACTTCTGCGATCCCAGCGCATGGCGCTAAAAACCGCAACTTCACCTTCACTTCACCTTTTGATTTTAAAGAGGTATTTAACATCTAGCTTTTGGCGTTTTTTTTGGGTCACCTGATAGAAAATTTCCATTCACCACTAGTCACGAGAACAGAGAATTTTTTCATCATTTATCTATCTATAACCATATATACTTGTGTTTCCTAGGACTGCGGATAAAGGAGACCAAAGAGGTTTATGAAGGAGAGGTTAGCCTTAGATCTTTAGCCCATGCTGCAACTTGTTTGGTCAAATTAAACTATATAAGTAGTCAGCCATTCATAGCTTGAAGTTTGGGTGAGGTAAGATTCTGCAGAGGTGTTGAAAACATCAACTGAAACCAGTGGCGGACACCTGGGGGGGCAAGGGGGTGCGATGGCCCCCCCCCCAATGTTGGCTAGAACAAAGATCTTTTGTTCGAAAACAATAGAAACAAACAATGCTTTTTAACCGAAACAATAGCTTCGCCCCCCCAATATTTGGCAAAGTGTCCGCCACTGACTGAAACATTTTTTGCATTGGGAGATAGGTTTGAAAATTAAAGAATTTATGAAAATGAATTGAAACCCAGCTAATCGTAATGAATAAGGTATTTTATTTGAAAAGTAAGTTTCCATTTACATAGAAATAGATAAGTTTTGACAGGGTTGTTGCTGCGAAACTGATAGTCATTTTTTAGTATAATATCATGATAAAAGGTAGTAAGATTAATTGTGCAAATCAGCATGTTATGAAAATTTCTTTCAACTTGCCAAAACAAGCATCTTTGGCACCTAAAATTATGAATGGCTGACTCATAGCAAATCTTGTATTCTTTTTAGGTAACTGAGTTGACACCATGTGAAGCAGAAAATCCAATGGGAGGTAGGTAACTTCATTTCGGATTTTGAGAGACTAATGAATGATGTTGATTGTTTGCCTTTGAAATTTTGCCGTTTTCTCCACCAAAGTACTGTGCCTTCTGGATGCTTTTGCTAAATTGGTATGCGTGTTGAGGCTAAAAATGTAAGATGGGTACTTGTAAGCTATTTGTAATGGAAATGAATGATAAACAAAATGAATATGCAATATGCCCTGAAGATATGGACAGGTTCTCTTAGGCCTATTAATATTGGCAACTTTTTTATACTTTTTGATGCCAAATCATCTTTATTTGATTTTCTTTATTGAGGTACTATAGAAAATGAAATCGAAAAGTGTTAAAATATTGTTTATTCTTTTACTGTTTCTCATCCTTTAGATTCTGTGTAGAATTGGATCTTGATGTCTTGTTCTTTTAATAGGCTACGGAAAAACTGTTAGTCACGTAGTTATTGGATTAAAGACTGCAAAAGGTACCAAGCAGCTGAAATTGGATCCATCCATCTACGAGAGTTTGCAAAAAGAGAAAGTTGAAGTTGGTGATGTCATTTATATTGAGGCCAATAGTGGAGCTGTCAAGGTTTGTCACATTAACAAATTGTTATTATTTTTACCTATTTTTTATACAAATACAAGCTGAAGTTTTTTTCATAAAGTTGCAGCCAAAATGAGGGTTTAATGTATTAAAAAGTTTCTGAGGCATGTTGCAACATTTTTTAACATCATGCAATTCATCTATGAGCATTTGGTTTTCAAACAAATTAGATAACTTCATGACATACTGTATACTCAAGGTGTCCCATAAAAGAACAAACGCACTGTTACTGCAGAGGAAGCTCATCTCTCAAAAAATGTTGTATTCATCATTTGCTGAGAATAGATGCTTCAAGTTGAATTTTGATGTCTCTGTCTTTAAGATTGTCACAGATTCAACGAATCGAAATAAAAATTGGGATCACTGCTATCTGGAAGATTTTTAATAATATGTGTGGCAATGGGCCACCGCAATATCTGTTAAAATGACCACAAGTTTATGTACGTGGTTTGTAGATTTTTATGCCATGAAGGTTTTGTTATGTAAGTTCCAGTTCACAGAAAGCATTTTGCAGACGATTTCATTAGAAAGGACTTTATTTTACATTTGGAGTAATCATTGTTGAATTATTTCAGAATGTCTTTGGATGAATTTATCATATAATCACTTGATTTCTCTTTATTGCAGAGACAAGGTCGCTCAGATGCATTTGCTACTGAATTTGATTTAGAGGTATTTGAAATTTTCACGATCGGGAGGCAATGTGGTACTAGAAAACTAAAGCATTGTTTTTCAGGTGGCAGGGACCCAGGATAAATTGCACAGAATCCAGTCAGTCATTTACCACCTGTTTATGCTATAATTTGATGCATCAGAATTTTATTGGTTTCTTGAAAAATATGAAGTTTAACAGTCCTGATCTTAGAGCCCTGCTGCCTTTAAAAAGTCGTTAGGAGGCTTGGATTTGCAGAGGGGACTCGAATTTGAATTTAGACAACTTATGTAATTGGTCTTCTGTAATCTGTCAGTAATCTTTGAAATAATGCATCATGTGAAACTCTGTGGCGCTTGCTGAGAAATAGGGTAAATGATAAGTTAAATTCCCATGAGTTATAATGTTGATCTCTTGTCGGATAATAGTTACAGTATTTCATAACTTTAGAATTACACATATTTTTAATATTTTTAGGCTGAAGAATATGTGCCATTACCAAAAGGTGATGTGCATAAAAAGAAGGAGATAGTTCAAGATGTTACTCTTCATGATTTGGACGTAGCCAATGCAAGACCGCAGGTGTGTAGTTTGACTTTTCGACCGGCCCTGGAGATAC
This sequence comes from Aurelia aurita complex sp. Pacific, assembly GCA_004194395.1. NCBI lineage: Eukaryota > Metazoa > Cnidaria > Scyphozoa > Semaeostomeae > Ulmaridae > Aurelia > Aurelia aurita complex sp. Pacific. The sequence continues at coordinate 82,396 of REGL01000288.1, forward strand.
TAATGTGTGGAAAAATTACATCTGTAGGTCGGTCCATGTTTATGATATTCTTACNTGCTGAGAAATAGGGTAAATGATAAGTTAAATTCCCATGAGTTATAATGTTGATCTCTTGTCGGATAATAGTTACAGTATTTCATAACTTTAGAATTACACATATTTTTAATATTTTTAGGCTGAAGAATATGTGCCATTACCAAAAGGTGATGTGCATAAAAAGAAGGAGATAGTTCAAGATGTTACTCTTCATGATTTGGACGTAGCCAATGCAAGACCGCAGGTGTGTAGTTTGACTTTTCGACCGGCCCTGGAGATACTAATGTGTGGAAAAATTACATCTGTAGGTCGGTCCATGTTTATGATATTCTTACCATAAAAATTTGCTTGTCTTTTTCAGCCACACAAATTTGCAGATAAAACTTTTGCAATATTTTTCAGAAGATCCTTTGTTATTTTGTCTGTTTTGATTAAAGGTAATATGTCCATGTAAGTACAGCGACTTTGCTATTTTCACGTGATATTTCACGTCATCACTTTACCATAAATCCAAAAAGATAGCCAGGTCTAATATGAGCAGACTGATGACTTGCTTGCGGCTGCGATTCCAGAGCTGAACCCAAAGTCTCATAACGGGCAGCCTCGTTGTGAAATTTAAATTCTAGTTTTGCATTAAATTCTGCCAATCACAGTGCGCTCCTCGGGCTCTTCGTCAGCATCGTATCAGCACATTTTAACAAGAGTGTATACGCTGCTGTGCTTACATGGACACATTACCTTTAAAATCATCTTTTTGAGAATCCTGTTCTTTATCATTGTTTATTTCAAATTAGATGTCACGTGAAAATGCTCGCGGATGGAAACAAATGTTGTTGCATGAGCAATTTTGCTTTATCGCAAATCTCACTTGACATCTAAGTTGAGACAGACTTAAGACTCTCTTCCAAGTTGTACACCGAAATCCTCTCTGAACTATCTAACTTGTAGGACACATATGACAGCCTAACAGTTGAAGCACTCGCCTTCGTTATAGTCCTAAAATGCTAGATTGCTTTTTCTTTGAAATCATGTTAACAGCTTTCCGCTTTATTGTTAAGGGTGGTCAAGATATCTTATCAATGATGGGACAGTTGATGAAACCTAAAAAGACAGAAATTACAGGTATTGTTACTTGTAGAATTTCATAGGCTAGCGTAGTGAATTTTTTTTAGTCTCGACGTTCTTAGCCAAGAATGAAGATACCTTGAAAGACCGTATATATCTTTTCCTAGACATTCCTTGCGTTCCTTTGGCAATCAAAACAGTCATGATCGTATTGTTAAAGATTTTAATACTGGGTGCCCCAAAAAATGCAACAGATTCAAAAAGTTCTGACGCAAGCTGTTTCAAATTAATAATGAAATGATTATTTTGATCTAAATCTGCAATGATTAGATTAAATTTTGATACATTTTCAGAATTTTTAATGACTTGATTGAAGAGTTAAAAATCAACAAACTTCAAATTTGCTGTTAGGACAAAACCAGAGCTAAATGCATTATTGCAAAGTATACTGTGAAATTAAAAGCATGGTAATATCTGAAACTTCACATAATTACGAACAAGCACACAAGTTCATTAAGAAACTGTAAGAAATGGATCCCTTACTGATTCATGAGTTATTCATTCTCATGGGAGCTCTCAGTGTTCATTTATAATTGAAAGTATAAATCTAATAATGGTCTAGTCATGTTACAAAAAGTAAGCAACCATCATTTACTCTTTAGAAGCATGACTGTGTTTCGACAGAGATCTTTATCAAAGTGTCTGTTCAGTGTTCAATTGAATTGTGTGTTTGTGTCTTTGTCAGCAATGCTTTGCAATTTCAGGGATTGTCATGTTTTGCAATTTGACGTTTTGATTCACCATTGTTAATGCAGCAGCTCTGGTTTTGCCCTAGGGGCAGTTTTAAGTTTGCTGATTTTTAATTATACAACCAAGTCACCAAAAATGCTGGAAAATATATCAAAATTTAATCTAATTATTGCAGATTTGAATAAAAATGATTGTTGGGTAGTGAGTATGAAACAGTTTGCATTAGAATTTTTCAAATCTATTGCGTTTTTTTTGGGACACCCGGTATTGTTTAAGTTCAAAGCATTTAGATCCACCTGGTTGAGTTTGAAAGAAACCTTAATCGTTTTGTTTGCCAAAGGAACGCAAGGATTATTATTTGCTCTTATTCTTACAAAGTTGTTGTTGCTGTGATTGCATGGTATTTTAGTTCCTGTATGCAGCTTGAAATTCTCAAATTTTGGTACACTTCTTTTGAATAGTATTGTTACATTTTACTAGACAATGCACGTCTGCTAAAATTGTTTAGTTGACAATTGTTTTTTCTTGCAATATCGCAGAGAATTTTTTAAACATGGCTTGAGCTGATGAAGTTTTGAATTCATACAAACAAACAACGTACATATAGTTTTATCGTCAAGGTATTTAAAGCAAATGCCTAAGACTCAATTCCTAACGAATTCCAAACGAATTTTTTCTCGAAATTCTGAGACCATTTACCACATCTCCAGCGTTTTTAACGCCCTTCTTGAAACTATCACTGCTGCAGTATTAAATGAAAAGTGCAACGAAGGACATTATACTTCCTGCCATAGGCGTAGGAGACAGGGGGCTGGGGGGGCTGCAGCCCCCCCGTCCCCACCGTCGAAAATTTTAGCAAAAATCAGCCATAATCGGGCAGAAATCCGTGTTAAGTCGGGCAAAATTTTCTTAAACAATGAATTTTTTATCGGGCAGCCCCCCCCCCCCAAAGTTTATCTCCCCCTACGCTGATGCTTCCTGCCAATTCATACTAGCTCGTATGATTGACTTATTTGTGCTATCTTTAAAGAAAAGGATTTTCTCGGTTTTGTGTAGCTGGAATGACTCATTTTCACATTACTTTCCGTCAACCTTATCAATCAGGATGACCCATCCAAACCATGACGGTAACTTGCAATTCTGTGTTTATTGTAGATAAACTACGAAAAGAAATTAACAAGGTAACATATAAACTGTTTATTACTTGGTGTTTGCCAGAATTTACTTCATGTTGTTGTTTCATTCCATTCTTCTCAGTAAAATAGCTAGAAGATGCCAATGATACAATTTTTGTATTAAAGAAAATGCTAAAGTAGCTATGTGACGAAAGAGTAAGGACAGGCAAATCCCCGTAAAGTACAGACAAAACTGTTGGTCATTGCGATTTTGGAGTTCTTTTCCTGAATTTCAATAAATCACTCAAGGAGACCAAATTTGATTTATCTATAAAGACTTAAGGTAAACTGCATTACTAGGTACAGTAATTCGGATGCAGAATTCAAGCATCAAGTTTTCAAAAGTTTGTGCATTTTGTTGGGACCACCTTCGTATCATGGCTCAGGTCATTTTTGCAACATTGTAAAAGTTGCGCTCTTAGACTCCATCTGATTGTGATGAAGCTGTGAAAACAGGCATGTTGATGGTTAGTTCAAAACAAATAGATCTGTTTCGATTGTTAAATTTCCTCTGCAGGTTGTGAATAAATATATTGATCAAGGAGTTGCAGAACTAGTTCCTGGCGTACTGTTTGTCGATGAAGTAAGTTTCCTTTTCCTCTTGGCATCCCAGGAATTATTTTATCCTTTCGATGCTTGCACTTTTAACTGTTTGCTTTCTCCAAAATACAACGAGAACCCGCAAAATAGAAACCAGTTTTTTCAGAACAGCCTGCTTAGGTTCTTATTAAAGGGCATCAATCTGGAAACAGGCTGAAAGGTTCGTTATCACATGGCTAAGAAACCTTCAGTGATTTCAACTTAAATCTTTAAAGAAAATGCAGAACAAACACTATCGAACAGCATGTTCTTGTTACCTAAAATTCTCTCTAAATTTACTCTGTCATAGCTTACATGCCAAGTATACTTTAGATGAAGATACTTTTGCATGATATCTCTAAACAATGTTTGGCACATAATTTTAACAAAGATTATTAAATATGAATTTATTTGGGATCCTGCTATAAGAAACCTTCCTAAAATCAGGCTGAGAAGTTTCTTATAAGAGGGCACCATTTCTCAAAAAGACCAGCCTGATGTTTCTTATGAAGTGGTTTTTTGCTGGTTCTTACTGTAGCTACAATTAATTTCCTCGTGTATTCACTTTGGTATTAAGCGGATGCACACTACAAAAACAACCAGTGCCATTGAATATCGTGAGCATCAATCAACTGGTCATAGTTGCATGCAGTCCTATTAGGTGGTATGTATTGGACGGATGTCGTCATCGGCATTAGATTCTGTTGGGTATTGATCGTAACGAAATAAAGCGTGATGAAATACTATTCACTACCATCATTCTCCCATTGTTGCTATAGATCTTTTCACAAATTATTCTCAATTTGAGATAAAGGTTTCTCCCAGCATACGCAGAAACCTACACCGTATGCCTAGTTTTGGTGAAAAATGCGTAAAACAATCCGTGTGTTGGTGAGAGCAATGTAAGTGTTTGGGATTTATCTCCACATCATACCGGGTATCTCAAAAATTACCCTCTTTTGACTGGATCAAGGAATGAAACAATAAGATATCAGGACTTTCCAATTACTTAGCTACAGCTTCTAATCTTAAACTTGAATGCACATACCTTACATTTAAAAATCGTGTATCAAACATCAGACATACGAGTTCACCTCTGATTTCCGGTGCACTGTACATTTTGACTTAGTGAAGTCATGCCACCGGTCTTTTATGGACTGAACCCTTTATAACAATTTTTAAATGCAAGGTACGTGCATTTAAGTTGAGGATTAATGAATTTAGAAACTCGGGAAGTTCCGATATCTTATCGTTTTGTTCCTTTCTCCAAAGGCAAAAGAGAAGACGAAATTCGTTCTCCTGGGAACGTTTCGTACTCAAAACCAGCATTGCCAACATTACATCATTTGACAAGTGGGGACCATGCTGTATATTACAATAAAACCAGTGCTATAGATTCAACTAGGAGGAAAAAAATTATCCGATGCGATGCTTTCCAAGGGTATGCATTTGTACACCCTTAGGGCGATGCTGTCTTTGATGAGATTCCATTTTTTTATTAAACGGCAGCCACCTATGTTTTTATCTTTGACAGGTGCACATGTTAGATATAGAGTGCTTCACATACTTACATAAAGCGTTGGAATCTTCGTTGTCACCTATTGTTATATTTGCTACAAACAGAGGAACATGTGCAATCAGGTATGTGGATTTCTCATAAATGAATACCAAACGGGATACCATGCTCGTTCAACTAAGATTCAGATGTTTGTAAGTCTGCAATTGAGTAGCCTGTGAACATGCCATATCTGGGAGCGGCGGAGGATAGTCATGGGTTTTTTGCTTCCTGGGTTATCATCTTAGTTATGTAGTCAAGTAATTTGTAAGTATAGTCTAATGTACCTCGTTTTTGTAAATTTTTATATTGGGTAAAAAAAAGCTGCGGGAGAGGAAAAGGACAAGAAAAGGGCCGTTAAGAATAGGCTTCATTTTTTAATTCCATACATCTCATTTGAGGCATGTAGTTTCCTTTCTCATGTTTCCTTGAAATTGAACTTTTGAAGTCCTGCAACAGTAGAATTGAGTATTAACACGTAGGATCTATCATTTAAGTCATTTTCAGCACTTATTCCATTGAAATTGGAGGCAAAGAATACTGAACCCTTCATACCTCAGATCAGTTATATGGAATTGAAAAATGTAGCCTACTCTTACAGGTCTATGCTTCCTTTTTCTCGTTAGCCTTCAAGTCTGTCCACTTTAAAATAAGCTGATCGATTTCTTGGATCTGATGTTTGGTTTGTAGCTAATATGCAAACTTATGTCAGTAAATATTTTGTTTGCCAAGATTTGCTGTTACTTGCCTGACTTGAAATAATTTGAGCCGTATGAGTTAAAACATGCATTGAGCAAATTTGTGACAATGGATCTCCTGAAAAGTCTTTGAAAAAGGACCTATAAATGCTTTCTCAAATTTGCTAACAGTCCAGCCTCAGGGAACTTGATGGTTGCGTATGGTTTGTTTTAGCCTCCAGGTGATGTTTTTGGGAAAACTTTGCGTTTTTTACAGGGGCACAGACATAAAATCTTCGCATGGAATACCACTGGATTTGCTTGACAGACTAATGATTATACGCACTTTGCCATATTCACATCAGGAGATGATTCAGGTACTTAAACTTTTTCTCTTGTATATTTTTATCTGCATTCTATAGTGTCCTTCTCTAGGCCAAATTTAGAATTTCCTTCTTCAGAATCATGAACTTTTCATTGTAGCACATCATATGGTTTACTGTTTTATCAAGTGGAGAAATCTTCAGGATTACGTAGAACATGATAAGTTATCTGATAGATTATAGCTTTACGTCAGACACACTGCCCACACAAGGACGCAAGATGAATGAATTCGTACTTACGTTCAGCTGCATATCCACTAATCTCCTTTTTAATATTTGTATTTTAGATTCTGAAGATTAGAGCGCAAACTGAAAGCATACAGATCGAAGAAGAAGCATTACAGTTCCTCGGAGAGACGGGCTGCAAAACTACATTAAGGTAACCACCCTTAAGTCAGAACCAACAGGCAAATTATTCTAAAAGTAGCTTACGAGTTTTTGAGATTTTAAGAATCTCTCAGATTATTCAAAGATTTTTGAAATTTTTCTGAGATTTTCAAACTTGTTCGAGATTTTGTAAGATTTTCGAGATTTTGCAAGCTCTCTTAACATTTTGCATGATTTTTGAAGATTTTGATAAGTTTTGAGGTTTAAAAAATTGTCGAAAGATTTTTTGAGAACTTGTATTATTTGTTCGGGAAGATTTCTGGCGTTCTTTTAAACTTAAGATTTATGCGATTTTCTTTGGAATTTGTAAAATTTTATGAAGATTTTTGCGATTTTCAACATGTTCAAGAATCTTGCGATTTCTGAAGAATTTTTAGGATTTTTTAGGAAAGTGTACGAGATTTTTGCAGTGATCTGCCCCTTGGTCAGAACGTTGGGCATATTTGTGTTGTGTGAGATGGCACAATCGGACAGATACTTTACTGGACTTGCCCAAGTCGTCTTGAAAGAAAAAGAAATAATAACGGCTTTTGAACAGCTCCTCATTAATTATTCATGTATGGTACATGACCTTGCTTGGCCGGATATTTATAATAGGACCCAACCGCAAACTATCCAAACCCTTCAGCGAAATTGATCAAAATCAAGATACAAACTGCCACCCGCAGGACCAAAAATGATCCTGCTATTCAGCTGTGGGCTGTTGGGAACAATTCGCCCTTGTTTGCTTTCTTTGTTCATTCATTCATTTATTCGTTCGTTTATTTATTTATTTGTTTATTTATTTATTCATTTTTTTATTTATTTGTTTATTTGTTTGTTTATTTATTTGTTTATTTATTTATTCATTTTTTTATTTATTTATTCATTTATTTGTTTATTTATTTGTTTATTTATTTATTCATTTGTTTATTTGTTTGTTTATTTATTTGTTTATTCATTTATTTATTTATTCATTTATCTATTTGTTTATTTATTTGTTTATTTATTTATTTGTTTATTTATTTCAAGACGATTTGAGCATGTCCAAATATTTACAGAAGCTAGCAATGAAGTGAACTGAATGATGCACACTTCAGTTTTACTTTCTTGGTGTGTAAATTAAAATAAACTTTAAACTCTCCTAATTATTTGTTGGAAGAACGAATCAAGTTTCTTAAGATTAGTTGCAAAAAGCAAAAGGATGGACGGAAATCGGTACAACTCAGTGACATTTGTTTTTTCTACTTGTTTACCATCTTACCGCAGGGCCCCGAGTTAAAAACTGAATTTTAGGTCCCACCATATTCTTTCGAATTATTTTCCATTTTTATCCAATTTTTCTTTCAAAAGGAAATATCTCAGTTTCATAAAAAGTTATTGTGGAAATGCGGGATCTTACTTTATTTTGAATTCGGCAAGAGCTGCTACATTCCTGAGAACTCTAATGGTGAGTCTTAGGTCTCATCAAAAATATTTTGTGCTGGCGAGCAAATGGTTGCAAAATATGCCTGCAATTAAAACATTCTGAGAACAGTAAAGGTACCAGCAAAAGCCAGAAACCAATGTGTTGTGATATTTTGTTCCTGCGAGCAGCGATTTCGCACATTAATGCTTTTAAGTCACTGCCAGTTGTTTGAATAGGTTTACTTTTGACTTCACACCATCATGTTAGATTTTATGTTGGTGTAACATATGTATGTATATGTATCCCTATTATACGTTTATTTTCTTTGTAGATATGCTGTACAACTCTTAACACCTTCTAACCTGCTTGCTAAGATCAACGGTAAGTGAATGTTTTCTTTTCCGTTCCCATTAAGGTGCAGCTCCGTATCATAATTATGTGCTCATGCGTTTTTATTTCACCTTGCATTTTGGATACTATTGACCGGAGATTGAAACAAGGAAACGAATTTTCGTCTGCCGTAAATTTCATTGATTATTCGCCTATTTCTTACTACTGTAACTAGCATCTTATAGTAGAAGAGTTGACTCAGATTTGAAAATTTATGTTGGTAAGATCAATCACACAGTTTCAGTGTCATGTCATTAGCGATTTTGCTGGGAAGCCATTTACGCTCGCAAGTTTTGAACTTGAAATAAGATGGTAATTGGATTATTATTATTAAATGGTATTTACAATAGCTTATATACAACAGCTAATTCCAACCAACTATCTACAAAAGGAAAATCTACAATAATATTAAGAAAAATAATTTTATCTACACTGTTTGCAGAAGGATTTCCACAGATGTTGTTACCACAAGCAACATTTGCATGTGCAGTTTTCACCATTCCATTCTTTTATCGATCTTTTGAAACCTACAACAGATGTTGAGCTTTTTATAGTGTTAGGTAGGCTGTTCCAGAGGATACTACCTCTAAAGGTCAATGTATAGTAGGCCGTTTCTTTTTCATGCCATCTAAGGCTTTAATTTGAGCAGGTTTATCCATCGTCTTTTCGACATGAAGAAAGCTGCCTAAACCACAACCAACATCCCCAAATACAATTTAGCCTTTAGGCAATCGGATAAAATTATGTTTTTGAAAATCTGTTCATTGGTTATGGACATATAAGTAATCAAACGATAATACATAATTTTGGGACACCCGGTAATGTCTTTTATGCTCAAAGGGAAGGGACAAAAGCACTTCTCTGTATTCAAGATAGAGTAGGATTTTTTTCTAATTGTGTGACAATATCCTCCCCTCCGCCCTGGTACCAAGGATTAAAAATGACCGCTACCTTAAAGATGACCGCTGCCTTACCCGAATTATGTTTCTTTTAGGCCAGGAAATGATTACAAAGGCAGAGGTTGAAGAAACAAGTGAATTGTTTTACGATGCCAAAGCTTCAGCCAAAATGCTTGCTGAACAGGGAGATAAGTACATGAAATGAATTGAAACCTTCTGTAAAATACCTTGAAGAAGAACGGTACAGCCATTCATCGACTCGTTCCACAATCATAGTTTAAAGAAGGGAGATTATAATCAAGAATGCCCGTTACTGTCCAAATGGCTCAGGGCCTGTCCTCTTTGAAGCACAAACAATTCAAGAAGATACAGCAATCTTTGCTGGGAAGTTGTGAGCACAACATTAAAAAGATCTTAAATTTTGAGATTCGTTGAATATCATCGTTTGTCTCCTTTGTCTGGTGAATTCAATTTTCAAGTTTATTTCTCAGGTCTTATCTTTGGAAGGCTTGCATCAGGTGAATATCTGAAAAGTGCGTTTAATGTAGTTCTAAGTTATTCTCAATTGCAGTTTGATTATCAAGTTAAGTTTTTCTAGTAATCAGGAGGGCAAGCCTACGTCGAGATTCTAAAATGTCGTCAGTGATTTGCAAATATATGAAGGCATTTCACGCTCTAAAATTCTTATTCTGTACGCAGCAAAAATCCGTTCATACAGTAAAAACCCGCATAAAAGAACACATGTTTTGGGAGTTCAGGCTGATCTTGTTCTTATTTATCGGGTGTTTTCTGCGAAATCAGGCTGAAAGTGTTAGGTGGTCTAAATTAAACACTGGGTAAATAAAGACTGTTTTGTTAATGACTGTAATGTTAAAGACTTGTCCGAAAATTTATTTGTACGAAATATGATGTTGTCCGAAAATTTGTCACGCCGAAAATTTTTACATAGATATGCGCATGCGCAGTGTGAGTTGAATGCCAATAGGAACCAAGACAAGAAATCTGAAATCGAGTCTCCAGCACGTTACGAAAGATTATTGTAAACATGCAAGGTTTTTGAAAAAAATAACTGTTTCCAATCCAATATTATTGTCATTAGTCAGAACTTATGGTCAGAACAAATAACAACAACGTCCTCTTCGTCTATAGCGATGTACATGCTCTCACTATTGATGATGCAATTCGAAAAGAATTCATATCAAAATGGTCAAAATTGATGATGCTATCAAAGATAACATTGAACAAGAAGGAACTTTTGCAGATTTAAAGTGCCTATGACGTGACGCCAACTACAATTTAAAGCACGTATACAAAAATTTGCCGAACACAAATAGAAAAAAGACAATTAGTGTATTTTTTGCTGTTCTATTTAAAGAAAAAAATTATGTTAGAAGGGACTTTAGGACATGCTACGGCTCTGTTCCAAACTTTATGAAGGTGTTTGTTTCAATAAATCTAAAATCTGGTGTGATTTTGCATAGATGATCCGAAAACTAGTCAAAAATGTTGTCTGAGTGTTCTTAATCCACTTGTTCTTTAATGCGGGTTTTTACTGCATTCCATTAAAAATTTTACAAGAACGTCTTACTGATTACACTACCAACAAACTACTTTGCAATACCAAAAAGATGTAATGTGGGGAGCATAAGACTATGACTACCCCCACCCCACCCCATATGAATAACGTTAAACTACATAGAACTACACTACAAACGGTTAAAAAATAATGAATACCGTACTAAGCTCTGTCTAACATTAGATATCAGGTCAGGGTTTCGATAAATGGAAATAATGTTTCGAGCGAAAAAAGTCTCTTGTTGTTACATGATAATACGCCTGGCATCTAATGTGAAACGGAATTTACAAACAAAAAGACAATTTACGTTAAGGGACTTGATTCAAACCTACCATCACGAACACTTATTTACTACAAAACCATATTTGAAGGGAATCTAAGAATATAAAAGTGGCTCAGGCCACTCAACTTCAGATTCTAGCCAGTAAGATTGCCCTTTTTCCTGTTGACCAGTGGCGGACACTTCGCCAAATATTGGGGGGGGGCGAAGCTATTGTTTCGGTTAAAAAGCATTGTTTGTTTCTATTGTTTTCAAACAAAAGATCTTTGTTCCAGCAAACATTGGGGGGCGATCGCACCCCCTCGCCCCCCCCCCAGGTGTCCGCCACTGCATTTAATTATGCTTCTCCTCAAATACAAACTGGCATTTATATTTTGTGCAAAAGCTAACGCGCCATCATTTGGAAAGTGAGGGACCAATGAAATGTTTATCATAAGCACCAGTTTGAGAATGCTTATCGCTGAAATATGCTCCACCTCAATGGAAATAAAACNAGGTGCTCTTAAATTAAACACTGGGTAAATAAAAACTGTTTTGTTAATGAGGGAAGACAGATGATAACATTCATTTGGTTGCATAATTGTATTTAGCAAAGTTCAAACACATTGACAGTACCTAATTCAGTAACTCATGCCATCCAGCTTTTTACATAAGAACAATTTTCCGGCTGAATGTGTTCTTATTTCTATGCTACTCTTTAAACCAAATTTCAGCCTGAGTGTTCTTAATCCACTTGTTCTTTTATGCGGGTTTTTACTGTATTCCATTAAAAACTTTGCAAGAACGTCTTGATTACACTACCAACAAACTACTTTACAGTTACCTTTTCAGTCAAATAAAACAATCATTAAAGCAACACTAGAGTTGATTGAATCATCAAAGAGATTTTCTTAAATCATTTCAGTGAAATTTTCGTCTCCTCCCCTCACATTTGTATCATTTATTTCTTTTCGTAGCTTTAGTTGATGCTGTAGTTTAGTTAATTATTTTCATGTAAATGTTTTATGTTATTTGTTAAAGCCATGGGGTTGCAATTTATTCTCAATCTCCCTGTGGTATCGTCCTGTAACCATGTTCTGTTATTGTAAAATTTTAGATTGATAAGAAAAAAAACTACTTTACAATACCAAAGAGATGTAATGTGGAGAGCATAAGACTATGACTACCCCCACCCCATATGAAAAACGTTAAACTACATAGAACTACACTACAAACGGTTAAAAATTAATGAATACCGTACTAAGCTGTCTAACATTAGATATCAGGTCAGGGTTGCGATAAATGGAAATAATGTTTCGAGCGAAAAAAGTCTCTTGTTGTTACATGATAATACGCCTGGCATCTAATGTGAAACGGAATTTACAAACAAAAAGACAATTTACGTTAAGGGACTTGATTCAAACCTACCATCACGAACACTTATTTACTACAAAACCATATTTGAAGGGAATCTAAGAATATAAAAGTGGCTCAGGCCACTCAACTTCAGATTCTAGCCAGTAAGATTGCCCTATTTCCTGTTGACATAGATCATTTACCCAAATATGGTTGTGTGCTTGTCAAGGCCTATAGTCTTTGCACACTAGTTTTATCAAAGGCTGATTTAACTCGATTGGCTATCGTGTAAATGAATAGCAAACTCTTTAATCTCCGGAGGAGTTGTTTTTTTATTGCAATTCATTGCGTACGATACTATACAGGTGGAGTTATTCACGTTACTTCTCCTAATCTGATCAAAAACCTCATTAATCAAAATGCTTTTCTGGGGCCTGGACCCAAGACCATTGCCATGGAAATAAAGAAATGCCTTGTTTCAACTGACACAAGTAAGATCAATCATGTGACCGAGTCTTGCTTGGTTCCTGCCAATGGTTCATGCAAAACAGCAAATTTTATGATATAGAATTCCCTAGTCATAATTGGTGACGACAGAGCTTTAAAAATTGAATATCTCGATAATGATAAACGATATTGAAACAAATTAGAAGTTTAAATTTCCCTTAACAGAGGAAATTTCCAATTGGGTGATAATATTTGGGTGAAAATTTTCATAAGTACTTTAAGACACCGCTAACGGGTCAGAGCTTCCATCGATGATAGACTGACTACTTCAGTCCCAATTTCCGAATCGTTCATTGAATTGGATGACGGCACTACGCTGCTAGTTATAGCGTCCATCAGTCTATCAATAGCGATAACTACGAACGTGTAATCAGTCTACATCGACCATATAGTTGATTGAAGATCCATCTGAAGTCGAGATAGTTAGATGGATAATCGTTTACACTATATACGCCTAACTTGAATTGTGAAAAGGGCGTACAAAAGAATGGATGGACGAGACTCTGCGACAAGAGACTTTAAGAAAACGTACTGGGTGGTTGAGTGACAGCTAGCTAGATTTACGGTGATCTTAATCGAATCGACCAGTAGTGAAGCCACTCGTGTGGATTTGGATGTATTGTAGAATCAACACGAGTATACTTCTGTTGAGGTCATTTTGAAGATCTTTATAGCCATATCATGGGCAATAATGCACCGTTGATGTGGCCTATATTATGATCAAAATTGTATTTTTACTCACTGTGTTGTTTCTCTTCCACAAGATTGCAAGTAAAGCGCTTGATAAAGTGCTACTCCTTCGTTCTTCTCTCGTCACAACAAGGAATCAAATGCCTCCAATATTCAAATACAGTTGAAGAGAAGTTTGAAATGAGACGTATCGCTGCGTAGGAGCTCCAACCGTTGCAACTGTATTTGAATATTGGCGGCATTTGATTCCTTGTTGTGACGAAAGAAGAACTAAGGAGTAGCAACATTATCAAGCGCTGTACTTGCAATCTTGTGGAAGAGAAACAACACAGTGAGTAAAAATACAATTTTGATCATAATATAGGCCACATCAACGGTGCATTATTGCCCATGATATGGCTATAAAGATCTTCAAAATGACCTCAACAGAAGTATACTCGTGTTGATTCTACAATACATCCAAATCCACACGAGTGGCTTCACTACTGGTCGATTCGATTAAGATCACCGTAAATCTAGCTAGCTGTCACTCAACCACCCAGTACGTTTTCTTAAAGTCTCTTGTCGCAGAGTCTCGTCCATCCATTCTTTTGTACGCCCTTTTCACAATTCAAGTTAGGCGTATATAGTGTAAACGATTATCCATCTAACTATCTCGACTTCAGATGGATCTTCAATCAACTATATGGTCGATGTAGACTGATTACACGTTCGTAGTTATCGCTATTGATAGACTGATGGACGCTATAACTAGCAGCGTAGTGCCGTCATCCAATTCAATGAACGATTCGGAAATTGGGACTGAAGTAGTCAGTCTATCGTCGATGGAAGCTCTGACCCGTTAGCGGTGTCTTAAAGTACTTATGAAAATTTTCACCCAAATATTATCACCCAATTGGAAATTTCCTCTGTTAAGGGAAATTTTAACTTCTAATTTGTTTCAATATCGTTTATCATTATCGAGATATTCAATTTTTAAAGCTCTGTCGTCACCAATTATGACTAGGGAATTCTATATCATAAAATTTGCTGTTTTGCATGAACCATTGGCAGGAACAAAGCAAGACTCGGTCACATGATTGATCTTACTTGTGTCAGTTGAAACAAGGCATTTCTTTATTTCCATGGCAATGGTCTTGGGTCCAGGCCCCAGAAAAGCATTTTGATTAATGAGGTTTTTGATCAGATTAGGAGAAGTAACGTGAATAACTCCACCTGTATAGTATCGTACGCAATGAATTGCAATAAAAAAACAACTCCTCCGGAGATTAAAGAGTTTGCTATTCATTTACACGATATCCAATCGAGTTATATCAGCCTTTGATAAAACTAGTGTGTAAAGACTATAGGCCTTGACAAGCACACAACCATATTTGGGTAAATGATCTATGTCAACAGGAAATAGGGCAATCTTACTGGCTAGAATCTGAAGTTGAGTGGCCTGAGCCACTTTTATATTCTTAGATTCCCT
>REGL01000288.1:111254-123313 GCA_004194395.1 Aurelia aurita complex sp. Pacific
TACGCTAAAGATGGCGGCAAGGAACTTTTTACCAAGATGCACCGCGTTCTTTAATTGAATTCCTTTTGAATCGTTAAATATTCGTTATTCGAACGCAATGCATCTTGGTAAAAAGTTCTTCCCCGCCATCTTTAGCGTAATCGTCTATATTGCTAATTTCTTTGAAATGGCATGGCAACCAAACGAGACTGAGACTGAGGCTACTGCTACAAAACACCCCCTTACCGGACCAATAAGCATTGAGGAAACTTATTTAGCTTGGACACCTGACAAAATATTCGGGTCAAAAGCATCTGAATTTCTTCCAACTCGTATATTTCGTCAAGTACCCAAGCTACGGAAGCTCCTTCAAAGCTCATTGGTCCAAAAGGGCTGATTTTGACAATAGCATCAATTGTTTTGATTGACACGCCATTTCAAAGCGATTAGTGGTTGTAGACAGACGGAAACTATGAAACAAACGAATCCGCAAAGGATGCCGTGGAACCAGTGTGGCTAGCTGTCTCCTTGTGCAAGAGAAAATAGGTCTTTAAGGGTGTGTTTAATTGACCCCGAAATTCTCTAACCGGTAGGTTTGGTAGGTTTGGAAGGCCTGTACCCTCTGCTCCATATGGCAGAATTTTCACCCTTCAGAGAGATTCTTGTTTTCACTATTACACCTTGGTGTCGAATCTGAAACCTACCGTTTCAGGATTTTGTTCTTGATTGGGAAATTTATTTCCCCCTCTGTGAAGTCTACTGTTTTCAGAATTTGGTAGATTTAGAATTACCAACCAAATAAAGTCTAAGAGAATTCATCAGTTTTTATCAAAAGAAATCGGTAAATCTAAAAATTTTTGACTGATGGAGTTTATTTATCAAATTCAGAAATTCGGAAGCTAATCCGATGCGTCATATACATTCAAAACATGCAAGAGTTGTTGTGCCAACTGTTGTGCTTCTAAATTAGATGTATAAGATTAATGACACGCATGTTTAGCTCTAACCTCTTTCTTTTGACCTATGCACATTACTTACACTTTTTTGCATGTACAATACGACAGTTAGCCATCCTTGTTTCACGGCATCTTGTGCGGTTTCGTTCATTTTGATTTGTTGCTTGAGAGAAGTCCTCTTATCTACTATTGCTAATTGCTTTGAAATGGCATGTCAATCAAAAGAGACTGATGCTGTTGTTACAAAACTTTTACTTGTCAATTCATTTTGGGTCGATTTTTTCCCTAGCTATACATATTTACAAATGTACAACTAATCTAAATGGAACATACCAATTAATAGACTAGCACTAATAGATACAAAATGCCCCGCCCCCACCTGTAGGGCTTCATGGATTTGGCCTAAAGTTTGATCATCATCACTTTCTTACATTTTGCATGTGTTGTATTGGTTGGCCTAGCCTAAATGCCGAGGCGTTCTGAACTCATAACACCAGTACCACTCCTCATGATCAGCATGATATTTGGCTTCAAATGAAATAAAATAAAACTCGCATCTATTTCTTCTTATCTTTTCTGCTGACAATTTGCACATATTCGAAATACTAGCAACTTCAGTTTGCTTACCGCTATCCGCCATTTGGCAACACCGTGATCACTTGCAGCCTCTTTTCCAGTTAGATCAAAAACCGGTTTAACCAGAAAGATGAAAGTAAAACAGGAAAAGTGAAAATATTGAGATGCTCTCCCCGTATATTATCTACGCATGGAGTAGTACTAAGCCCCACTTCGGTGCGGGGCAATTAATAGGTAAGTTATATATTCAAGTCATATATAGAATTGACATGCGTTACATTAACAGTTTGGGCCATCCCATTGTTTGATCATGGTCTTGAAACTGTTTTAGTTCTCGGCTGATTTTAATTAATTTGGCAAACCATTCCATATCTGAGGTCCCATGGCTCTAAGGCTATTGGAACCAAAGGTTACTTCATTTGGCCGAAAATGATTCAAATTGTTTGGATCTCGCAACGAATAATTTGGAGTTCTAGAACTAATTTTATCATTCATGAATTCTCGATTCAGCTTTTTTAATGTTTTGGAAGTCTCAATACAAAGTATCTTTTGACGAGCACCCAGCAGCATTGTGCATCTGTTTGATTTGAAAAGTAAGCCCTTGTAGGAGCTTACATGATCATTATGCAGATATCTCAGTGAGCGTTCTTGTATCTTTTAGATTTTCTGTGACGATTTGAATGACGAAAAATACCAAACCAAAGGACAGTAGCTAAAGTTGGAGTATACAAAACTCTGGACTAAGATTCAGCTTTCTTGCAAATGTTTGATAGACGTAGTTTGTAATCCAGTGTTACACCTAGGAGTTTTACAGTCGCTGCAGACTTGATAGATTGTCCCAGAAAGTCAACATTTATTCTAGAAGTATTTGTTTGATCTTTTTTGACGAAGAGTGCATGAAATTTCTCAGGGGTAGCAATCATTTTATTCCTATCAAGCCAAGAAAGGGCGCTGCCTGCTTCCTTTTCCAAAACCTTGACAATACCCGGCAATGACTCAGAAAAGAAAGCTAGCTTATTATCATCAGCATAGTTGTACATAGTCGCTTGCTTCATGAAAAATATTATATCATTTATATGAAAATTAAAGATAATAGGCCCTAGCACTGATCCTTGTGGTACCCCTGAAACAATATGTTGAAAGGAACTGTTCATAGTCTGTTTTCACTTTTTGAGATAAGAATGGATCAGTACTAATTTATTTTCATTTGGACTTGTTCCTTGCTCCAAGTCTCGCTCTTGATCAACAAACAAACGGAAAGGGGAGAAGAAGAAGAAGAAAAGGGAGGAAATGGGAAGGAGAGCGAGATTTGTGAACTACGCGTTTTGAAAACGAGACTCCATTGTCTGATTGGCTTTCTTTCATGTTAGCGGCAAATCAAAATTGAGCATATAAATTCTGAACCTCATTTTCGGAACGCGTAGTTCACAAGTCTCGCTCTCCTTTTCCTTTTCCTCTTCCCCTCCTTTTCCCGTCCTTTTCCCAAAAGAAAAGTCGCTAAAGGTTTGATAATCGAGTTTCGAGTTGTTTTGGGCCACCCGGTATTAAATCTGATTTGTGTCCTTGACGCAAAGACAGAAAATCGGTAAAATATCGTTAAAATCGGTTGAAGATCGTTAAAATAATCAAATTTTGTTGATTTTCAAAAAGATGCAAGTATTTTCACTCTCCCAGTGAAGAAAAGCATATGGCTCAAATCTTTCAAATGTTTAGAAATGTGGGTGTGGTTCTATTACATTTTTTATTAAATTGAATGGTTAGAAAGGAGCTTGAGGTTCTTTGCTCTTATTCTACCTTGGACAATTTTTAGCATCTTGATTTCTTCAGAATGGCAGTGGTTAAATTTTTTTCAAAGAACTGATAGAAAATCAAATCCTAAATCAAAAGAGTAAAAATTATGCAATCTTCGAGAAAGCCATAGTTTATGAAGGTCTATGATATGGCTGCAAGCAGAAATCTGGCGCTCTTCGTCCTCTTCTGGTTTAGGATCGAGAAATTTAATGACGTCACAGCCTCAAATATGATAGATGCCGCCATTTTTAAAGTGACCAAACTTTGAAAAATGTCCATAGTACACCAATGTACGCTAAGTTCCTTTCAAGTTATTAGATTCAAATAAAAATGGAATAGAATTTTACATTCAACTTTTTTAAGATTTGAGCCAAAGAAATACTTCCCCCTAGACTTCATCAATGCTTGCTTTCCATCCAGAGTTGGTTGACCCAGGAATGTTTAAACCCTTGATCTGCTGCTTAGCCAAACATTTTGATCCGGATTTCCACTCACCTGCAAATGTTATATGAACATCTGAAGACAACAAAGCATTTTCTCCTTGGATTAGAAAGCTTCCTGCTGCAAGAGATTGTAATTAAAGCCAAAAATTTGGCAACATTCTAAGAGTAATCGATAATATACCACCTACGTGAGTGTTTGCAGAACTTACTTCGTTGTTATAAAGATGATCCTGGAACCTAGACTCAATACATATCGTAGTTCCACATTTTGACTTAACTGATACCGCTACAACTACGACCCACACTTGCAAAAACGGATTAGCCTCGTACTGATTTCATATGCCCTATACCATTGGACCAAGCCACCTGCTATTTTTTTTGTCAAAACCACCGAGCCTAAAACGCCACAAAAAGCAGTTTTCCATAACTGCTGTACCAAAAATCTACCTGGTGTCCCAAAAAATGTATACAGATTTGGTTGACTCCAGTGATATGAATTTAGCTTTAATCAATGGCTAATTACTCTCAAAATGTTCCTCGATAGATAACTTGAACATAGATTCCTCGTGTTTTGGTATTGGTGCTTTGAGAGCAGAGATATCAACCTTGAAAGCTCAAATGTGCATCCACTTGCAAGCCAGAATTTCGGTCTTTTGGCCTAAGCAAATTCCTGAAGCATATCGAAATTTAGAACTGAAATTAATGAAAAATTAAGAAACTTCCCAATGGGTGACTGGGGGGTAACTTCTGGAAAACAGAAATACACAAGATCTAATATTTTTCAAATTTTATCAAGGCTATTGTTGATTTATACGCTGTGCCTTAAGAAATCGTAAAGGCCAAAAGGCTAAACCTCTGGTTTGCAGGAAGAGGCAAATTTGAGCTTTCAAGATTGATATTTCTGTTCTCAAACCACCAATACCAACAAACGAGGTATCTATGTTCAAGTTAACTACCGAGGAACATTTTGAGAGTGTTTAGCCATTAATTAAAGCTAAATTCACAGCGCTAGACTCAACCAAATCCGTATACATTTTTTTGGGACACCCGGTAGCTATCTGTATAAATGTTTCCTCAAGCCATTATTACAAAACGCCTTTCTCTAAGCCATATTCTGATACGCTCACAAGGGTAACAAAAATTTGTCCCCGATCGAGATTTTTGTCCTAAATATAGCTCCAGGGAAACGAGATCCTCAACAACAAAAACATCAATTCAATTCAATTAGCTGAACGTTAGTTGAGGGTCCTTGTGGAGTGAGGCTACCTGTTGCCATGGTTACACGTGGCTAGTGCAGCTACCAGAAAAGGAGCAGAGGTGTCGAGTCTTTGCAAAGGTTTAATATTGATCGTGTAGAAAGTGTTTGTCCCATTCTTTCAAATGAATTGTTCGAAGGCAACTGTATGTAATTTGCCATCATTCCAGACAGAGCATCGTCACTTTTGTTACTTACAGTGCCTGCTTATGTTTTCTGAGAGGCTGTACGAGAAAAATAAAGCTTTGAAATAAGCACCATAGATTCTGAATTTGATCGAGGAAAGTCAATATGATTTTTTGGATCTCAAATATGGGAAAAAGTAAAAATGACAGAGACGAATATGATTTACAAATGGAATCAAAATCAAGCAGCATTACAAAAATAAAATACTTAAAGATCAAAATACTCTACCTGAAATCCATATGTTAAGGTACTTTTTCATAGATTTAAGATGCAGACTTAATGAATTTTGGGTATCGCGTGAGAAAAATCATTCTGTTGGGTCCAACTTTATGCCACGAATTATTTTTGGGTTGATGTTGTGTGCCCAAGCCTGAGCACTCCTATCCTAAATATACCAAATTACCCCCTTGGGAAGTCTACAATGATAGAATAATAATTTACGTGTCTTTCTAGCACATATGAAAAAACTAGATGCTATACAAAATAGAATAGTTTGGTCAAATCAGCAGTTCTTTTGCGGTAAAGAACACAACTTTTTCTCTCCTTCGATTCCTTTACACTTATCCCATTTCATGCAGTCACAGTCTTGTATGAAACATTCGTTGAAATTCGCAACATTTCTGTCTTGTTACGACATTCGCAATTTTGGAGTGCTGCAGTGATTTTGTCACGAAAAAAACAGTATTTTGGGAAGAAACCTTTGTTGGAAAGATAAACAGATCTGCATCCCCCAACATACCATGTTTCCCACGCTGAATTTGCCCTCGTGTTTGCTTTCAGAAACGATCGAAATTGTTCTAAGTCTAACCTCTGCATATATGGACAAAAATACCAGATTCATACAGGAAAAATATCAGAATTTTCACAATTCACACGAAAGAAATATTGCTCCAAATAACCATGTCACAATTTTGCTGTGAATCACGTTTAAAGGGCTGCCGCTTTATCTAAATGTGCTTTATAGCCTGTTCTTCTATTCTATTCTTCTATGAATTCTTTTTTACGACTTTGCGAATATACAGTGATCAATGCACAATATTGGACAATACATAGCATACATTCTAACTTTGACAGGCAAAGCATTAGCCTACGACCTCAAATTATAGGTTTTGATTTGAAAAATGCAGGGGGTTTCTCGCCCAAGATCAAGATTTACTGCCTCGTACGGTGATTTTGAAGTTTTGTGATGGGCAATATCATACAGACGTTTACCTGTTTTTTCGGAAAATAAAAGCATCAATTTGAAGATAAATCTTTGTACTTTACAGAGGAAAAAATCGAACATTCACATATTTTACGATTGCTTGGATATAAGTGGATTTTTAATGAGCACTTTTTGGTGGCTCGGGTGAAGCCACCAAACAAACTGAAAAAATATAACGGAGAACAATGGGTGCGTGTGCGGTGTTAATGCAGATTTCTTTACAGTTTGGCGACGGAGCCCCTTTAAGACGGAAGACTTTGCAAGTATTTACCATCAGAACGATATTAAGAAATACAATTCCATCGACAGAGAAAATATTTCCATCAAGTGTTGAAGTACCCTGGGTAGCAGAGCCTAAAAATGTTAAAAGATAAAGTGATATCGTTCATTTTCTAATATTGTTAGGCTCTGTGCTTGTCATTGAGGGGCATTTCATTTGATATTCCCGAAACTTGACCGATTTCTCACCGACTAAAGCCCATGAAGGGGGGGGGGATGGGGCACTCGGCACATGCACATATACGGGGAGGTAAGTCTGATATTTTGGGTTAGAATATTGCCCAAATTGATATCTTTATCTTTGGGTTGAAATGAACTAAAATTATGTGTTTGATATTTGTTGGCATCAAATATAGTCAAAATGATATTTCTGGGTTCTTTAGAGTCAATCCTAACCTCAGCACTTTGCATTGTTTCAGGATACTTTATGTTCGTTTACAGGTGTCCAAGTATAAAACGAGCTGACATTTTTGGGTTGCAATGAAGCAAAACTAATATTTTGGGTTGCCTGAAAATTTCTCGGACTAACGTATATGCTGAGTGCCCCCCCCCCTGGGACTAAAGGCTGTGGCATATCTTGCCTTCCACTATCATCATTATTAATATTATCTATACACGATTCCCCTTCAGCTTTATGTAAAATTCTCCATTAATGCCTGAATAAATAAATGAATAAATAAACAAATGAAAATTATATCTATAATGAAAATTTGGTGTTCTCCCAGAGGGTCGTGTTTAACTGTGCTTCCCCTTTGCAACTTGCAAGTCTCCGCTTCTTCATTGGATTGCAATGATCTTCACTTTAATCATGCTTTAATCTAAAGCGATGACTTGTTAACTTTTTTGAAATTATCTCAAATTAGGTTGCTGTACTAGATTTCATCATCTCTCCAATAAAATCCAAGAGAAACTCTTGCAGAAAGCTTTCTTCATAAGATCTATAGGATTGGCTAAATGTAATACAATGATTGATAGTTGCTGCGTGCTGTGTTTTTTAAAACTTCAACAATCTACTGATTCCGTTAATTGAATTACAGCAAGTTAGTGATCTGTCATCTCCAGATGAAAATTGCATCATTCACCCTAGAAACCACACCAAACCAAGGGTGTTAGGACACGAACGTGTTGATTACATATTTATTTACCTTGTTTTGATCCTTGTCTTGATTTCTTGTCTTCTTTGCTTCTCTGTTTCGTTTTCAACTGGTGTGTGCAATTGAACGGTTTATTAGGCCCAAATGCCTCGTGTTATTTGAATACATCTTCCTAGCCTACGCGTAGACCCATGATGGGTCTACGCGTAGGCTAATATCTTCCTTGCATTCCTGTGTCTTAGCGCGCCCTCGCAGAAGAAAGGTTTCAAACCGCAAAGCCATAACCAAAGAGCAAAGTATTTAGTATGGCACTGCGGTTTGAAACCTTTCTTCTGCGAAGGCGCGCTAAGACACAGAAATAAAAGGAAGATATATTCAAATAACACGAGGCATTTTGGCCTAATAAACCGTTCAGTTGCACACACCAGACGAAACAGAGAAGCAAAGAAGACAAGAAATCAAGACAAGGATCAAAACAAGGTAAATAGATATGTAATCAACACATGTTCGTGTCCTAACACCCTTGACCAAACCTGGATGAATCTCTTGCCTCTCTTTGTCTTTTTCATAGTATGCATGACCTAGTTTTCAACGGGGTCGTTATTACCACCATATTTATTCCTTTTTACAAATTTGGATGAAATTCCTTCATAAGGTCATTGTTAATTTGAACAATTTCTCTAGTTTCATACTCTCATGGAGACTGGCATCTGATATCATGGCCCATGGGTAGTTAGACGCTGCAGTTGAGTTTGATTCCCACAGCTGTGTTCTTTTGCGGAGGAAAACATTATTTACTACTATGGTGGAGCCAGCGTAAGAGATTGAGAGAAAGAAAGTTTAATTTCTTTCGGTCTTTCGTTACCTCCTCCGCAGAAGTAAATAAATTATTCATCCGCAGGTACATCAATTAGTTGCAGCGCTCCTCTATAGAAGCACACCAGCAGTGTCTAGCTACCCATGCTGATAATAGGCATATCTGGTCGACATTTGATAAAGTTAATCAAGAACACTGAATGTAATTCCATGGGTAGTTAGACACTGCTGGTGTGCTTCTATGGAGAAGAGCTGGATAATATGTATCTGCGGGGGAAATTTTTTACAGTACTGCGGAGGAGATACCTGCGGGGGAAATTTTTTATAGTACTGCGGAGGAGATATCTGCGGGGAAATTTTTATAGAACTGCGGAGGAAATTAATATTTTCGTCCTTTCGATATCTCCTCCGCAGTACTGCGAAAAAATTTCCCCCGCAGATACATAATATCCGGCACTCCTCCATAGATGCACACCAGCAGTGTCTAACTACCCATGGTAATTCCTCAAATTATGCTTATAAGAGTCTTGCAAGTTGAAAAAATATAATCAATCGTTTGGATTGCAACATCAAAAAGTTAGTTACTGTAGTGAGAGTCCTGTCACGTGACACTCCACACCCATAATTAGACATAATAGGTCATAATATCATCATTTACTGCATACCAGAAGATGTTATTTTTGCGTCCGATTCGACACATCCGGTCGGTATATGGGTCTATGAAGCATATTGATGGGTTGCTTCAGTTGCTGTAACAAACTTCATTGTCTGACAAGCCTTTGAGAGCAGGCTTTGTCATACGGAGAGTAAAAACCCAACAACCAGAAGCTGAGAGTGAGAGAGTCTTTGAATCAATTGTGAAAATGAGAGGTTACCAGAGGTTTCTACTTACTAGCATAGTGCCTGGCGGAAAATGGAGACGAGAAGTGGAGGCGATCTTAGTTTAGAAAGAGGCATTGATTTGCCGTTCTCGATAAGAATCCCCTTGCCTATCAAGAAATGCAAGGACTAAGTTTCGATGATATGTTGGCAACGAAATCAATAAACTGATGAATATTCAACTCACGCTTAACTGCTCCAAAAATGGTAAGTAGACATCATAGAAATGGTAGACATACGAACGTTTTGTTTACAATTGTGACCAATTTGCAAATTTCACATTTGTCCCAACCAAAACATAAATATGCTTCCTTCAGTCTTTTTCTGCCTGCTCCAACAATGGTGAGTAGACATACGAACGTTTTGTTTACAATTGTGACCAATTTTGCAAATTTCACATTTGTCCCAACCAAATCATAATTATGCTTCCTTCAATCTTTTTCTACCTACACCTTTATTTGCGAGATGTTGGATAGAGGCTTCAAAACCTAGCAGTATTTCACAAAATGTTTTGGAGGTACCAGGTGTCCCACCTGAAACAAGATGTTTCATTTGATAGAATATTTTAGAGCTTACGTTATATTCCCATTCACATTGGAATGGTCCCATTCCATCTTATATCTTGTCACCTTGTTTCTTGTAAAGATTATCGACTCGCTATAAGACCTGATATCAGATGTTAGAAGTAAAGTCGGTGATACACGTTTAAACCAATGTAATGTCAGAAGCCCGTCTGTAAGAAGCTGGTACCGGGATGGTCGAAAATCCAAAGATCCGAGGGATATTTCACTCCCAAAAAATCTTACACACTTTTAGCAAAAGTGCTTTTGTTTTGAAGACAAGTCTATCAAAAATCTGATTAAATTATTTTGTTCTGAAAAATCTCGTACCCTTTTTCGAATGAGTGAAATGCCCCTGCCTAAATCCAGGATATTGTTACAAAGATGTTCCATTCTTCATTAATTTAGGCAAAATCGTTTATGTTTGACCAATTCTCACAGCAAATTTGAAGTCTTGTTTAATTTTCTACTTAATTGTCAGGGAACACAGTAGATATTTGCAGCAGTGCTAGAAACTTTAGCAAATCTTTTCTTATAATGAGAAACTTTGAATATGAAGAAAACTAATTTTTCTCCTTAAACTAATTTTTAAACTAATTTTTAGCTGGGATCTAAAATGTTCAACTTATGTTAGGAGTTCATATAGTCAGGGAGTTTCCAATGGAAAGTTAATATTTAGTTGTCAATACAGTGGCGTGGCCAGGGGAGGCTATGAGGGGGTAAATGCCCCGACGTCCAGAAATTTTCCTAAAACTGGAATTGGAAGTGTAATAAAAATGTCTTGGTATACCCCCAGTTTTAAAACTTTTAACTTTTATACCCCTTCACTATTCTTTTGTCTGGCCCCACCACAGTATATCCATATCTAAGCGAGAATATTTGAATTGCGACAACAAATATCTAAAACCTATATGTATGACAGAGTGGGCTAAAAAATATCAAATTTTCGTCTATTTCTCGTTCGTTTTTCATCCGCACTTTTAGTATCCATTTTATTGTTTCTTTGTTGCCAATATATATATATTTGACACAGAATATCCATCCATTCCATGGTCAATAATGCAATGTTTCATTCTTCAGACACAAACAATTGTTGGATACAAAAGTTATGTGGTTGTTGTTGCTTTTGATTTGCTTTCGCGCCAAACTTGAGAGAAATCTCCGCCGCAGCTCCCGTCCTTTGCCTGCGAGCAGACTCGACAATCGGAGGCGGGCAAGTGAGATACTCTTTGCCAAATCAAATCCTAGTTCTGTGTTGTAAGAAGACGACGAGTGCAACAGTTTAAGCGAAGTTGATGCTTTGGGATGATAATGAAAGTGTCTCCCATAGCAGAAATGACTTTACGTGATACGCACGTGATACTCTTGGTCCAAATCTGCCTAAATAAAATATGGCCTAGCCAAGGCCATCAACAATGCTCACTCAGCCGACAATCTAAAGAAGCAACCGCCAAATCTGATGATGTGAGTATTTCAAACTGCAATCTTTTCTTCGATTCCTAAGAAATTTGCAATGAGGATTTGAAGGAGCGATTTTTGGTGGTTACCAATTGGGAATCGTTCCCAGTAGTGGGAAACACTAGACTATTCAAGTTCATTTAAATTCGCCTCAGACTCGTTGCCCGATTGGGCAACATTTCCCATTTGGGCAACAAAAATACAGCAAAATTTCCTAGTGAGTGAGAGTCTGTGTGTGTACTAAAAAAGTTCAGAGTGACTAAAGTTCAGAGTGAGTGAACTTTAGTGTAACTAAAGTTTAGATGTGTGTGTATTTTCATATGCTGAATCCGAATATCTAGGAAAATGTGTTACACGTTTTTTTTTTTATAAGAAACTTGGATCAGCACTTAGTACTAAAAGTTTCTTAATTTCACATGGAAATTTCGGTGTTTTAGTAGTAAAAGTTTCTTATTTTGTTTCTTATTTTTTTGGGCCTAAAATTGCGATATTGTTCAAATTTGAGGCTTCTTCTCGACAAAGGGCTTCCATTTTACATTGGCATTGTCATCACGAATAAGTCATGCACATTCAGGCAAAAATT
>REGL01000288.1:157088-180567 GCA_004194395.1 Aurelia aurita complex sp. Pacific
ATTGTAGAGGATGATATTATTTTGTTGTATTGTAGTTGTACAGCCTTGTGCGTTTTCCATCCAGGGGTTTCCCCTCTTCCTCAGTTCACTTCAGTGGCGTGACGAAATGCAATCGCTGATTGGTCAATTCATTTCAATTGAGTTGAATTGAAGTTATTTTTAGAAAGCCGTTGACTTTAGCTCCGTCAACTAACTTTAAGTGTTTGCAATCTAGCCCTGTCTTCAAGAATTTTTAGTTTTTACTTAGACTGGCTTCCCTTTCCTGTATACTCTTTACAAAGAAAGGACACAATTAAGTTTGGTAAAAAACAACTTTTTTGATCGTATTTTTGTTGATTCCTTTTCATTCTAAATTTTATTTATTATTTTTAAAGGAGACAATAGTAAATCAAATATAAGTAACGTTTCCTTGTCTCGTTATAACTGTCGACCGTCGGTATACTGGCTGATATTAATTGGTTTGTCGAGATTACTTCCACTTGATCCTGTATAAATATGTCTTTACTGTGCAGAAATAATAATGTTCCTCGGGCATGTAAGGACGTAGGAAGCATCTCAAACACTTCAAGGGCACTTTTTTCATGAAGCTAAAGGGGCACTTCCTGAAATAAAAAGGACACTTCTTTGTTTACTGCAAAATCTTAACCCTATCTCACCTGGGGGGGGGGGTGGATTCCACCTCCCCAACTAAACTTTAGTTTGCCAATGCTAAAATGTGCAAAGCAGAATGCCAAGATTCCGCTACTTTGATTTTATACTATACTGTATCCGTATCGAGTGATGAAAATTTCAAGACTCTAAATATAGCACCGTAACCATGGCAACCAATGTTTTTCTGTGTAGTCAACAAAATTTGTGTACCCTTTTTTATATTGTTGCAGATATTAATCTCAAATATCTGCTAAATTATGCTTACACATGCATTTGATGATATCCAGCTCAATTTGAAACAAAAATTTTCAATTTAGTGCCTCATTTTATCGTTTCAATCATGATGGTAATAATCATGATAATGATAACTTGATATCTTCTTATTGTCATAGCAACAAGAAAAATGGAGATAATTTGATTTGATTACTTGATTTTGATTGTTTGCATCAAAGTCCATCTATTTACCAAGTTTTAAGATTATAGCTACTATAACAGCGAAGAAAAAGAGGGGGGGTGGGGGTGGCTGGAATCAACCCTCCAGGTATTGACCACTTCAAAGCTCCCAGGTGAGATACGGTTAGAGGGGCACGTATCCCAAGTGTCCCCGGTTCCTACGTCTCTGGAGTCATGCCATGCATGGTGAGTCAAAAAATGTTATGATATTTGGCATAATCTGCATTTATCGTCCGTGAGAAACTTCTCATAAGAAATTTTAGTATCTTCCAGGAAATTAGGAAATTCTATTGGAAGCAAAAAGAGGTCAATTTGAAGTTAAGAAACTTTCTCAATTTACCGTGCTTTGTGGCAAAGTCCTTGGCTATCCAGTCCTCAACAGTCAAAAATGAAAACTACATTGCCAATTATATAATACCAAAAAGTGTAAGCTTTTATGATATTGTCCTATTTTGTCTATAGCCTTTATGGGCTCAAAAAGCTAGAATCTATGGGGCTCAATAAATTTGGATAGATTATGGAATTGTATGTATGTATGTATGGATGAAAGTATGTATGGATACATTTGCCGCTAAAATAATAGAATATTACAATGTTTTAAAAGCTAGAAATAGCTAAATTACAATCTTAATACAAATTAAATAAATAAATAGCATTAAAAGGTCGATTTGGCCTTATTTCCATAATGGTTTCCTAAGAGGTGATCTCTTAAACGGAAAATATAAAAATTGTCAGAGAGACAGAAGAAAAATACAGAAAATGAAAATATAATCTTTAAAGTGCTTTTTGATGACATATAATTTAGAAGTGCCGAATCATGAGTGTAAGAGAGCGCATGGGGTGTCAATAGTACA
This sequence comes from Aurelia aurita complex sp. Pacific, assembly GCA_004194395.1. NCBI lineage: Eukaryota > Metazoa > Cnidaria > Scyphozoa > Semaeostomeae > Ulmaridae > Aurelia > Aurelia aurita complex sp. Pacific. The sequence goes on from REGL01000288.1 coordinate 159,047, forward strand.
TAAATACGTCATCATTCTCTCTCTGTATTTATTTATTAAATTTTAAGAAAATTAAGAAACTCTACAAGAAACTCTTAGTTTAAGAATTGAGTCAAAAAGTTAAGAAACCGAGCTACAAAGCCAAGTTTCTTATAAGAAGATGAGTTTACCGGGCTTTCCCAAAATTGTTAAAATTTTGACGCAGTAAGGCTCAACCAAATGAATTTTTAATATTGGTAGCTTGGTTGCAGAACTATAAATCAGCAAACCTAAAATTGACTTTGTTTGTTGAGGATATCTGGGGCTGTCATTCTTCAGCATTTCATGCCACCTTCAGGTGTTTAACAATATCAGTTCTTATAGGACCTGTAATAAAATCTAGATTTGCTCGTTTACTGCACTTCGACCAAAATACTGCTATATGATATACATACACGATATAACCTGGCTGATCCACACAACGTTGTTTGAAAATTACACCTCATAGTTGGGCTTAAATATGATTTCAGAATCTTTTAACGTAGGTGCAATCGTGAATGCTACTTTATCACGTCCATTTATATTCATCCTTTTATCCCTGTAGATAGGCTGGTCACGTGTATTTTTCAATATTGTATATTTCCACGTAATCCTTCAATCATATCGATTAAAATTTGCTGTGGAAACCTCTCCAGATAATTTATTTTTGGAACGATAGAGCTTTTATTAGCTTAGCAGTGGTATGTTAATGACGAGAAGGCACACCTAAATTATCTTCAAATGGAAAGGACACAGGCTGTATGGTTGGAATTCTAGCCAGTGGTGTGGTGTGCCTTTGGCTACCCAGGGTACCAGACTGTCTGTACACGGAATTTGTTGCAGACATGTTATCTGTGAGAAACTAAGAATTTATCCAGTGCAGCAAAGGCTCAAATCTTTTAAAAGGTGGTTCTAAAATTCTATTAAATTTTCCTTTGAATTGAATTGCTTGAAAGGAACTTGGGGTATTTTGCTGTACATCTGCCATGGAATTTTTTATATCTTTATCATTTTCAAAATGGTGGCATTTATTATTTTTGAGGCTGTGACGTCATCAAATTTCTAAATCCGAAACCAGAAGAGCTACCGATTTCTTGTTGCGACCGTATTGTAGACCTTTATAAACTATGGGTTTCTTAACAATTTTATCATCTCGTTTCCTCTATTGATTTAGGATTTACGATGATTTTAATTTTTCAGCCATTTTGAAAATAATCAAGATATCAAAAGATTCCTACGACAGATTTACAGCAAAGTACCCTGAGTTCCTTTCAAGCCATTCAATTCAAAGAAAAATAGAATACAATTTTCACACCCACATTTTGAAAGATTTGAAAGATTTGAGCCCTATTCTATCCAGTGCTGAAATTTCGCAAAGACTGCTCGTTGCAATTTGCTTTGAAGCCAAATATCTGTGCTTGTTCCATTAACATTTTTTACAAGACATATTGCAGAGTACACTACTTACAATCTACATTACAATACTACTACAAGGATGATACTACCTGATACTACGGGGAGCAGGAGAATCTGACCACCCCCGCCGTCATTGCATGAAAACAGACCAAATACAAATGCACATTAATAATTGCAAACGAATCAATTCGTAGCTAAGTCTGTTTCATATTGGCTGTCACATCAAAATCTCGATAAAGAAATGTATCTGATGGGAAAAGACTGAATATCTGACGAAGCCTGATGGTTTTTTATCCTTTTTCAAGATTTTGAAAACCGAAATCCTCTTTGTGTTAGTGGCGCCGCCAGGATTTTTTTATTGATGGGGCAAAACACAACTGGGATGGGCCCAAAAATTTTCTTGGGCCACGCCCTCCAAGTTGGCTATAACCAACGCCACTTTTCTAGAATGACGTGAAGATAGATTAATTTGTTGAAATAACACGAACAGGGGTACCACAATCATAAAGTGACGTCCTACCGGCGACAGAACGTCCAACCTTCGAACCCGCAAAATTTCTGCGAACCATCTAACTTGCTGCTTTGGAATAGAATTGTCGAAGGGCTGTCAGGTTCTGTTAGGTTCTGATAAGCAAACAAGATGGCAGTTATCATGCCTTTGATTTTGTGCATTACCTTTGCATCGTTTTATGGCCTACTGTATCCTCTCTCACCCGGCACTGGAGTAAACCCTGCTACGTTGTTTGTTTAGAACCTGTCACACACTCTCAGTCCACTTGCTATATGCTCCATACTTCTCATGACTTAATAACCTTCAAAACAGTTGTTATTTTTATAACTGTTTTCAAGTGATTTCTGTTATATCTCCTTATGGGAACGTTGTAGCTACTTTGGTCAAGTCTCAGGATTAAGTAATACTGAACATTGCTAAACGCATGGACACACCCTCTAAAGTAAAACAAAGAAATAAAGAGACAAATTATCAACAAATCTATCGGTCGATTTGGAAAATACTCGTTGTTCTATGTTTATTTTAGGAACTCGCTTGTGATCTCTGCTATTCAAAGATTTTTCAACATGTTTCTTGTGTTTCCTACTGTTCCTACTCCCTCTATCGAAACAAGATGAAGACACACCCTACTACATGAACTTGGAACCAAAACTACCAGGTGTCCTTATAAAGNCGTTGTATTTGCAACTATTTTCAAGTGATTTCTGTTAAATCTCCTTATGGGAACATTGTAGCTACTTTGGTGATGTCTCAGGATTAAGTAATACTGAACATTGCTAAATGCATTGACACACCCTCTAAAGTAAAACAAAGAAATAAAGAGACAAATTATCAACAAATCTATCGGTCGATTTGGAAAATACTCGTTGTTCTATGTTTATTTTAGGAACTCGCTTGTGATCTCTGCTATTCAAAGATTTTTCAACATGTTTCTTGTGTTTCCTACTGTTCCTAGTCCCTCTATCGAAACAAGATGAAGACACACCCTACTACATGACCTTGGAACCCAAACTACCAGGTGTCCTTATAAAGAAAGTCCCCCCCCCCCCCATTCATAAGATCACAAGATCATAAATGACACTTTGAAAACATCATTTTGAGCTATACTTTTTCAGCAACGTTGTAAATCATGCCTCAGAGCCATAAGTCTCAAATGGTGGTGTGCGTCTCTTCTGACATCTGTCACCAAATTTGAAGCCGAGTATATAAAGATATTAGTCTGGTAACAGTGTTTTTTCTGTATGCTTCAAAATGAAGACTTCTAAAAGGAACTAAATTTGCAAATTTTTAAAGCAATCACAAAATCAGCTGTAACGGGGAAGATGATTTCAAAAGAAATGAAATTTAAAGATCTTTGTTGTAATCAAATTCAAAGGGCATATCTGGGGTTGGTATGATTGATTATGAGATGATGAGGTATAGACAAACCTCGACTTGCCGGTTGATGCATCCTTGGTTGGTTCTTGACGTATTGCTTTTTTAACGAGGGGTCATAGGAGCTGATAGGTCGCGGTCTTTAGCCTTTTTAGACCAATTTTACGTTTTTCTGCCGTACAAATGGCGGCTTTAGGGCTTCATTCTCTTTCATCGGTTTACAGATTCTTTCACTGAATATGATTCGAGAAGGCAAAGTTTACAAAATTTAAGATACACCTGAGAAAAATTATTAAATTCTATATACTGCAGGGGAGGATTCGACCTGCTTTCACGTTTACAAGCGGATTTAAGGCACTGGAATTGGCTTTCAATTTTTTGTGTCACCTAAATGATACTGAGGCAGTCGTCTACGAGATTCAGTTCAGTACAGTTCCTTTGATTTTAGAATTCTTCTACATACAAATGCACAGCGAAACAAAAATAGATCACTCAGAATTAGCAATAAGAAACTTGAAAATATTAAGGAAATGCAATTCAAAATTACTTTTCAAGACTATAGGGGAATTTGCATTAAGGAAATTTCTTACAAGAAGGAACTCTCTCAATAGATAAACTAATCGAGGAGAGGGCAACCCCATAGATAAAACTTAGTTGATGTTCGAACTTTATGCTTAGATTTTACCGATAGAAACGAGATATAATTTGAGGTTATGCATGCAAAGCACGGAAAGATATCATGACAGTCTTTGCTGAATTTAAGGACGGTTTTGCTGGAATTTTTTGGCGGTTTGTGATTTTTCGATACCGTCCTATAACCCCCATTTTAACATTTTTGACTCACACGCTCATTACAACATTCCTGTACACAGCTATCAGTTACCACCTACACTCCTATATGTATGTTCCTTTTCTATGAATCATTAGAAAAACTGTTTCGAACATGTTTTCAGGGTTAATACTGAATAGGAACGGTGTTTATTTTCTGGAATTCTTTATAAGAGTTATGAACTTGGAATGAAGATATTTCGTAGTAGCACTGTCTCACAGTATCATTGAGAAGCACACCTAACTACTGACTGTAAACAATTAAGCATTTTTCTAAGAACCTAATGTCACACTTTTTAACAGTTTTTGTCAAGCTTCCAATACCTACAAAATTCACGACTTGCTTTTATTCTGAGTCCACTCATTTTTTTTATACATGCACTTTTTCACAAGAAACTTGGCTTTAGGCCCCGTTCACACGAGAACGGAACGGAATGGAACGATTTAGCTCTCGTGTGAACACATCTTTGGACCGTTCCGTTCCATTTTGTGGAATAATTTCATGTACTTTTACATGAAGTTCGTTGTGAGCAAAAATGGCCGCAGCAAATAGAAAGGCGTTCTTGGTTTCTGCGAAGGAGTTAGTCGATATGAGAACCGTTCCAGTGTCGTGTGAACACCTCTCGAAAAGTTCCGTTACGTTCTGATCCGTTCCGTTCCGTTCTCGTGTGAACGGGACCTTAATCATTGCTGTGGAGTTGTTAACGTAGGGCCCAATTCTTGCAGTAAGAGTTCTTAATTATTGTTTGAAAGCGGAGTTTCTTAACCGAGAACAGGGAGATAATCGGAAGAAGAAGTAGAAAAGCAAGGAGAAAATCAGAGGTAGTGGGTGGGTGGGTAGCGAAACGGCTGCGTTGCTTTTTCTTGCAGGTTAGATATCTGAATGGAATGCCCATCAAGCTTCTGTTAAACTTTTATACGTAGTACGTACCCAATTCCCCCAAGTGAAAAAGCTTTGGCAAGGACATGGGTGAATCTATTGAAATTGAACTCTCATGAGGAAGAAAAACGATGAGAATAGTTTTGTTCGTTACGTGTCCTCTTAGAACCTTCAGTTGTTGCCGTTGTCAAAGTGCGCAAAATGGGAAAAGAGGTGTGCCACACCTAGTATCATGAAACGTGCCTTAAACCTCATGCTAATATTCCTGCAAGGGATACGGTATTGGAAAAATCCTGTTAAATCTTGCGTGATACAAGAGCAAAGACATCAACAACTAAATATTCAATTTAACAATCATTTATGAGATTTTTTTCACTTTTTCTTCTTCAGTAATTCATTTTTAGGCATGCTGCATGCCCCTTCCAGGCAAGGGACCTCGAATTAAACGTCCCTTCCGATTACTGGAGAGGTGAGTTGCGAGGTCAGGCCCTCAGAGAGGTCACCCATCCGGAGTACGACCTCACTCAACCGAGCTTAACTTCAGTGACCTGACGGAAATTGTATAAGCCGCTCGGCCACTCACCCCAAGTCCAGAACATGCTTCAAATCCAGGTGGATGTAAAATTCTATTCCGTTTTTCGTTGAATTAGAATGCTTTCAAGGAAATCAAAGTAATTTGCTGCAAATCTGCCATGACATTTTATTTGCTATCTTGCTTATTTTCAAAATGGTAGCACTTATTTTATTTGAGGCTGTGACGTCATCAGGTGTCTAAATGCTAAACCAGAGAAGAGCGACATATTTCTGCTTGCTATTGTGGTGAACTGGACTTTTCGAGTAAGTCCTTTTGGTTACTAATGCTTGCAAGTAGAACACGTTAGTTGCTAGAACAAGATGACGATGAACATTAACTGTAATGTGTCAAATAGAGACAATATGGCGAAACTTCTAGAGTAAACCTTACGTAAACTGCTGTAACATGCTTATTCAAGGTAATACACATGTAATGTTGTCTCAGCATATTCCGGAATTTTCTTGTAAAACGCTACATAAGGGTACAGTAGCTTGCTGTAGTTAATTCGATTTTAGTTGGGAAACTATTCTAGTGAGAGTTAATGGATACGTAAAAAACAACAGACTGTCGACTTCTTTGGAGGAAAACTACGGGCCTAAGCTGGAAGGACGTGCCTACTCATCACAGGAATACTTGGTTAGCGCTAAAAAGGACGCATCTTGTGAATCTATTCAATGTGTCACTGAGAATGTACATTCAGAACAACGCAGCCTTGGATTTCCACACCAATACATTGCAGACCGCCATATACTATAGTTTCCTTGAAGCTTGTATCATTTTCCTCTATTCCTTTAGGATTTATGATTATTTGGATATTTTCAAAATTTTCAATGAATTCTTTCCATAAAAATAAAAATGCAATCATTCTGAAAATAATGATGATATCAAAACATTTCCATGACAAATTTACAGCAAAATACGCAAAGTTCCTTCAGTTTATTTAGGCACATTTGCAATGCTAAGGAAGCTGGTAGGCAAGGCGATAGGGAAATAGACATATGATCAATTGAGATTCATAAACAGCTAAGGATATGAACGCCTATCATTCCAGTGAAATGAAGAACCAATGGTGTGGTCCAATTTATTTTGATTATGGCTAGACCGTTTGCTTTTGCCACCATGAGATCGCAGTTGATCAATGAGTGTAATAGCTATAACTGCGATCACTGTTTTTGGAAATATCAACGATTTCTGCTTACGTTTCTACGTTACGTTTCGGTATCAGTATTATTCAGTGATCAGAATTTTCGTAGGCTTGATGTTAGGCGTTTCTCAGTGCTGGGAAGACACACCTTTTATTTGTCTGTCTCGGGTTAACTCAAAATGCATGCATGCAAGGCAGATGAGCACGTAAATTGCTGTTTTTTGTCTAGTAGATTATATCGAATGTTTATGTAAGCTCTCCTTCTACCTACGTAACAGTTTACCTTGTTTTGTTAACGCATAGTTTCATTGTAGTCATTGTAGATTACGTCNTTCAAATCCAGGTGGATGTAAAATTCTATTCCGTTTTTCGTTGAATTAGAATGCTTTCAAGGAAATCAAAGTAATTTGCTGCAAATCTGCCATGACATTTTATTTGCTATCTTGCTTATTTTCAAAATGGTAGCACTTATTTTATTTGAGGCTGTGACGTCATCAGGTGTCTAAATGCTAAACCAGAGAAGAGCGACATATTTCTGCTTGCTATTGTGGTGAACTGGACTTTTCGAGTAAGTCCTTTTGGTTACTAATGCTTGCAAGTAGAACACGTTAGTTGCTAGAACAAGATGACGATGAACATTAACTGTAATGTGTCAAATAGAGACAATATGGCAAAACTTCTAGAGTAAACCTTACGTAAACTGCCGTGACATACTTATTCAAGGTAATACACACGTAATGTTGTCTCAGCATATTCCGGAATTTTCTTGTAAAACGCTACTTAAGGGTACAGTAGCTTGCTGTAGTTAATTCGATTTTAGTTGGGAAACTATTCTAGTGAGAGTTAATGGATACGTAAAACACAACATACTGTTGACTTATAATGATAATAATAATAATAATAATAATAATAATAATAATAATAATAATAATAATAATAATAATAATAATAATACATAATATATAATAATAATAATAATAATACAGATATTTACAGAGGAAGGCCTCAGTCACTCGAGAGTGCTTTTCATGAGGGTCCTCTAACTTCTTTGGAGGAAAACTACGGGCCTAAGCTGGAAGGACGTACCTACTCATTACAGGAATGCTCACTTAGCGTTGAAAGAGACGCATCTTATGAAGCTATTCAGTGTTTCATTAGGATTATACATTCAGAACAACGCGGCCTTGGATTCCCCCCATACTATTATATTGCAGACTGCCATATACTATAGTTTCCTTGAAGCTTGTATCATTTTCCTCTATTCCTTTAGGATTTACGATTGTTTGGATATTTTAAAAATTTTCCATTAATTCTTTCCCAAAAATAAAAATGCAATCATTCTGAAAGTAATTAAGATATCAAAACATTTCAATGACAAATTTACAGCAAAATACGCAAAGTTCCTTCAGTTTATTTAGGCACATTTGCAATGCTAAGGAAGTTGGTAGGCAAGGCGATAGGGAAATAGACATATGATCAATTGAGATTCATAAACAGCTCTATCATTCCAGTGAAATGAAGAACCAATGGTGTGGTCCAATTTATTTTGATTATGGCTAGACCGTTTGCTTTTGCCACCATGAGATCGCAGTTGATCAATGAGTGTAATAGCTATAACTGCGATCACTGTTTTTGGAAATATCAACGATTTCTGCTTACGTTTCTACGTTACGTTTCGGTATCAGTATTATTCAGTGATAAGATTTTTTGTAGGGTTGATGTTAGGCGTTTCTCAGTGCTGGGAAGACACACCTTTTATTTGTCTGTCTCGGGTTAACTCAAAATGAATGCATGCAAGGAAGATGAGCACGTAAATTGCTGTTTTTGTCCAGTAGATTATATCGAATGTTTATGTAAGCTCTCCTTCTACCTACGTAACAGTTTACCTTGTTTTGTTAACGCATAGTTTCATTGTAGTCATTGTAGATTACGTCACCGAAATAACGTTGTCAAGATAATTTCAGACTCTCGTTTAGCGTAAAAGTGGCACGAAGACGTTCTTCCGGGAACAAGTAGACGTATCAAACAAAATGTCTGAATTGGGACCTTTATTTCATTAATTTCCTATTACACCACTAACCCGGTAAATGGACAAACAACGAGACCCATTTGCTACCTATTCGATGCTTTTTCTTTCAATATTTTCATCACTTTCAACCTTACATTTTTGTTGTCAGTTTTATTTTGATAGAGCTACACGAAGAACTGTTTTTCCTAGCTACGCATCGTCTGACAGTTACACAGTTCTGCAAATGTTTATGGCAGTGAATCGTAAAGGTAGCTGTAAAGATTTTTACTACTACCAAACTCAAACTTATCAGATTGGTTCAATGCAAAAACTGTTGGTATTTTTGATTGATTGTTTATCTGACATCAACCTTCTCCGTCAGTTTAGAAGTTTTCCACTTGAATAAAGGAAGGTGTATCTCTAAACTTTAGCATTCAGCATCCCTCTTTGTGCATCAAGGCAAATGTTGATATCTTTTTCTAAAAATGAACTAGTTTCCTTTTTATGCTTCGAGTTCATGCAGCCTTTCATAACAAATTCAAGTTAGTCGTAAATTTTTGCGAAATTTATTATCATTTATAGATTGATCACTTTTTTGGTCAATCAAGATTTCCTAAATGTCATCAGATAGGATATCTCTCATCGCTGTTGTGTTAGCCTCAGGCTATTTCTTAGAAATGAAGGATGTTTTTGTGAACTCTTGACATTAAATTGTTCCCTTTTATACTGGGTACGATATAACTGACAGCTCCTATTCTTGCCTACATACTTGGACATTTTGCCAGTATTAGATCACAGCACTTCCTCGCTAGTAGCTGTTTTGTTTACTCCTTGACAAGCGAGTGACATTATTGACTACAGTGATATTATGTGAATGTTTTAGAGACAAGGAATGTTTGTTACTAGGCCTCGATGTGTCCCTCTGTCATAGCACAGTTACAGATATTCTATGTCACTGTTAAACGAATTGGTGCTGTGAGACAAAGTCAATGAAATGTATATAGTAACAAAGAAACCTTTTGTCTGTGATCAAGTGACCAACCATGGACCAACTGTAACCAGAAATTGATCATTACTGAGCGCAGCAGTAACTGTTAGAAATATGCAACTCTTGTCAATCTTTCACGCCAACTCCTTTTGAGTCGTTTTGTCTCTTTTATTTTTCTTACCAAAACGTTCCCATGTCGTTTTTGTTTATTCCTTTGTCAGCAGTCGTTTGTCGTTCCTCATTCAGCAATCACATGAGTTTTTACGCATGCCACGAACTATTTAGTAGCAAAAAATAAGTGAAATTTAGCGATGATGTAATGAATTTTTTAAATTTCGATTACGCAATACCTAATTTCAGTCTGATGTGATCATCGGGAATCTTCGATGAGAGAGACATTTGAGGTGTCTAAACGAAGATACCGCTCCGAGGTTGTATCTTAAAAATGAAGGTTTCAGGGTAAAGCTAGAAATTATGATAAGAATCATTAAAAATGTCAATTGAAGAACTCAATCTCTGCTGGAACGGTATATTTTTAGTAAGCAGTTTTATAAGAGGGATATGATCAGTAGCATTTTACATTGTAAGTATTTGTCTGCTACTTGAACCAGCACCATGTAAAAGCTTAGGCCTAATTTTTAAAGGGAGTGTGCAGTGGTAAACAGGCTCCTCGACAAATGGAACAAAGAAAACATCTAGGCACGGCATCGTTTCTTTGGCTATGCATTGTTCACTGCGCGCGTGCAACTTCGATTTGAATGGGATATTTTTAGATGGTTTTGCTCTTTGCAACCCTTCACATACCCTCTAAGTTTGCAGTGGAACATCCATATAACGGGCACCTGTGGGACCAATGTTATTAACCGTTTTAGAGAGGTGTCCGCTGTATGGAGGTGTCATATTTTGTCATACTGTATTTTGGGACGAAATTATCTGTCCGTTGTTTGGAGGTTGTCCGTTGTTTGGAGGTTGTCCGTTGTTTGGAGGTGTCCGTTGTTTGACGGTATCCGTTAATGAGGGTTCCACTGTAGTTTTATATTCCTGCAAACCATTTTCGTTTGTCTTACATGCTGTCGCTCTTCTATAAGTGTTTATGAAGATGCGCTGTTGACGACGTTTATTACAAAGAAGTCACAAACGAACTTACAAATGTGACACCAATATACGAAGTTATTCTGAGTCTGTGATGAGACTGCATTCGAATCTACGGCTTTTATAGCGAGTAGATGGGAACATCCTCTTGGGATTTCGTACACGGTGCATATTTACTGACGTATCAATGTCAGTTTTTAGCAATTTATTCGACAAAATAGCAGAAAGCCATCATTCGCTTGTTCCCACTGCAACACATGTCATTGAAGAATTTGCTACATTTTCACCTACACCCCTGTTTCCTATAACACCTTGGTTAGAAAATCTGGCGTTTAAAAGATGAGGCAATACAAGAATCCCGCCACTCCCATTGGTTAATCACACATCTCCCGCGGTTTTCCCGTAGCCTTGTATAATATGATACAAGGACGCGTTTTTGTCGCCACAGCAACTGATTTAGATCTGTGAGATTTACAATAAAATTCAGTAACAGAACAGTGACGAAATGTACTATGAGTCTAAATTAAAAGCTATCAGGTAATGGAACTCATACTATCCGGTTTTGTTGTTGTACAGGAAAACATAACGCCCTCGGTCTTAATGCACAGACCTCGCAAGCTGGGTCTGTACTTTTAAGACCTTTGGCTTTATGTTTTCCTGTACAGCACAAACCAGTTAATATGCACATAATACAAACCTTGTATTTTGTCTTGTACCCTATGTCATTTCTTTTACATATTATTATTCAAAAGGCTAAGATGAAACCTCCTCAGTTATATGCCTGAAACCATCTTTTTCTTTTGAAACTAACATTTAAGATTCATTACATCTTATACGTCTACTACTGTAATCTTTAACGCTTCTCGTACCGAGGCACCAAACTTTGGAACAGTCTTTGCACTGAAGTTAGAAGTTCTTCAACCCTGAGAGCTTTTAGAAAGAAACACCAACAAATGAACATCAAAAATTCTTTCAACTTTCTTTTTTTATTTATGATCATTTGTAATTTAGCTTAGTATATATGAAAAATTTGTATTTATTGTAAGTTGTTATTTATTGTAAGTTTTTACCCCTTGTAAATCAGTTATTCTAACTGAGCTCCTACCATATAGGTAAAAAAGATTAAATCAAATTAAATCAAATCAATCCAATCAACAAGCACACAACTGCCAAAAAAGGATTTTTAAGTTGTGCAATCGAAAGCAAATTCGCTCGCAGGAAAAGCAAGTTGAAGTAGAAATTCTGAAGCAAAAGCAACGTTGAGTTGATGTAGCAGTTTCTGTTGTGGTATTGTAAAAAAGCCCAGTAGGAGGAGGTTGTTGCAATTAGAGTGGTCGATAGTGTTAATACTTAGGGGCTCCATGTATACGATGAAAGGACAAGGCGAATCTTAGACAGCAGAACATAACAGATGGCCTAAATTCTAACTCCACGAGATTCTACATGACAACAACAACACTGACTCCTCCGCATGACCGCATGCGTAACATAACTATATTAAACGTTAATGTCTAATTGTTACAGGTACTTTTAGGCCCACTCGTTTCCAGTAAAAACATAATCAAAATTCTGCCGACGACAGAATGGCTTAGAGATTATTAACTATGGTTCCCTGTGGAATCTGAGCAATTTCTTTGGATTTCCAGCAATCCAAATAAATTTGAATCAAGTGAAATACTATGTGACTGGCCGTTTGCAAATGAGTTCTTATTTAACTGTTCAAACAGATTGAGATGTTCACTAATATGAGGGATTAGTTGTATGTGAAGAGGAGCCATGGGTGTAGCCTACTCAGTAAAGAGTAAAGAATCGTAGGAAATAGTTTTGTCGATGAATTTGTCTCCGAAACCCGACTTCGGAAAACATTCAGTAGACGAGACGAATCTTTTGCCAAAAAGTCGGTTGACAACCTTTTCAAACCAAACAACTTTCACTAATATGAGGGAACCGCATAAAGAGTAAAGAATCGTATGACATAGTTTTGTGGATGAATTCATCTCCGTCCGAAGCCCGACTTGAAGCTTTTGCCGAAAAAAGGCCTGTAGAAAACCTTTACAAACCCAAAACGGTTATTCACTAATACACGGCAATACAAGTGATATGGGCGTAGCACACTTAGGAAAGGGTAAAGAATAGAAAACATAGTTTTCTAGACGTTTTCGTTTCCGAAAAGCGACATCGCGGAAAACAGTCGGGAGACGAAGCTTTTCCAGAAACCAGTCGGCAAACGAATCTTTTCCGATCTCTCATATTTCGGTGATAGTTGATTGCTATCATATTGTGGCACAGTTCNAGGTACTTTTAGGCCCACTCGTTTCCAGTAAAAACATAATCAAAATTCTGCCGACGACAGAATGGCTTAGAGATTATTAACTATGGTTCCCTGTGGAATCTGAGCAATTTCTTTGGATTTCCAGCAATCCAAATAAATTTGAATCAAGTGAAATACTATGTGACTGGCCGTTTGCAAATGAGTTCTTATTTAACTGTTCAAACAGATTGAGATGTTCACTAATATGAGGGATTAGTTGTATGTGAAGAGGAGCCATGGGTGTAGCCTACTCAGTAAAGAGTAAAGAATCGTAGGAAATAGTTTTGTCGATGAATTTGTCTCCGAAACCCGACTTCGGAAAACATTCAGTAGACGAGACGAATCTTTTGCCAAAAAGTCGGTTGACAACCTTTTCAAACCAAACAACTTTCACTAATATGAGGGAACCGCATAAAGAGTAAAGAATCGTATGACATAGTTTTGTGGATGAATTCATCTCCGTCCGAAGCCCGACTTGAAGCTTTTGCCGAAAAAAGGCCTGTAGAAAACCTTTACAAACCCAAAACGGTTATTCACTAATACACGGCAATACAAGTGATATGGGCGTAGCACACTTAGGAAAGGGTAAAGAATAGAAAACATAGTTTTCTAGACGTTTTCGTTTCCGAAAAGCGACATCGCGGAAAACAGTCGGGAGACGAAGCTTTTCCAGAAACCAGTCGGCAAACGAATCTTTTCCGATCTCTCATATTTCGGTGATAGTTGATTGCTATCATATTGTGGCACAGTTCATTCAGATGACTTGAATCACAGATGTTATCTTTGGCCACGTAGAAACCATTAATTGACGTTACCGCTTGTAAGGCGGAGAACTCATTCAAAAGGGAACTTTCGGCTTTATTTGTGGCTCTTGTTGTCCAGCCTAGAGGAGAAGCGTTGGTATGTCGAGTCAAACATGGAAGGGAACTTCGACGTCAAGAATTTCAGACTGTCACACTTTCGGACATGATGTCGTCCGGAATTGTCTTCAGCCCAAATTCTGCCCAAAGGGATGTTTCTTGATTATGAATTGCGCTTAACCAAGGTATAAAAATTAAATGTCAGTTGAGCTTTTCTATACAGCTGGAACAACAAACAATGGATTGTAAACTGTTAAATCCACAGTCGCAATGTCGAGGAGCGTACTGTGCGACTCAAAAATTCCGCTTCTTTGAAAATCATTGCCGCTAAAAGTAATTGTGCTATATTATATTCATAGAGATTCATCTAACTAATAGCTGAAAGACTGGAGTATTTTTTTCTATATTTTTGGTCAATTTCAAAGTAGAAGGTCCTTTAGTAAAGTAGAAAGATTTAGAAAGCAGCCTTGCAGAACAGCCAGTAAATGTCATGAAACACACAATAAGATCTCCCTCCAGGTCTTTTGAAATCCACACGAAGTTCTTTTGAGAAGTAGCATAACTAATTGAATGATAAACTGAAACTGAGAGGGAAATTGAAATCGAGATCTTGATTGCTCTGAAAAAGGAGCATTGAAAAAAGTAACTCTGATAAATTGCCATGTTTTTTCGAGATGACTTTGATCGTGCTTGCTATGCAATTTTCTGAACGCTCTGCAAAGATGTTTCTTTTTAATCTTTCGATTCTACCACGCAGCTACAATTACAGAATTTACCAAAAAGTTCAAAATACTTCAATCTTGTAGCTGTTAGGAAAAATCCCTATCCTGTCATCCTCATTTCATCACCATAGAACAAACTGTTCTGAGGGGGAGAGACGAGAATAGGTCTATGCACAGTGAGCCTCGATGCGGAGAGGAGGCGAAGTAGAATTGCAACACTTGCTGATGTGTTCGAAGACTATCAGTAGGTATTGTGCATAGGAATTAGTTGTGAAAAATAATCTGGTCTAGAAAGTGTGCATGAGTGTTGTTATTTTCTCATTTGTTCATATGAAACAATATAGATGCAAGTTGAATCCTGCGGGGTCCTGCGAATCTTTTCTAGTGGGTTCTTTGAATTAGACTAAGCTACCCCTTCTGTGTAGTGATCTCACATGCGAACAGCCTTCACTTCCTACTTAGAAGTATGGGCATACCAGCTTGGTTTCGAATCCGTTTTTGTTAGCCTAAAATTTGTTTGCATATAGTTCAAATAGTGAAATATCCGAAACGCCCTCGATTTCTGAAGGCAAATTTTGTGAAAGTCCTAGCAGAAAAAGTTCTTTGATAATTATCTAAATTTTGATCTTCTTCTGCATTTTTTCATTCATTGATTTCTTAATCTTGTGCACTGAATCACATCTAGGCAGGGCCGTCGAGAGCCGGGTCTGGCCCTGGAGTGATTCATAGGATCCATAGCAGTAGCAACTGGTTGGAAATTATTTTGAGTTCGAATTATGTTCTTTACTTGTTTTGAGACTTACTAAGTAATTTGGGAGCCCTTTAGACCAAAACAAAATTAACTCTGCACTTCCGGCATTAAAAATGTAAGAAACACGTAAGTAACTCTTGGAAGAGAAATGGCCCAAAAATTTAAGAAACTGCCTACCAGCCCTGGACCTTAGTTTCTTATAAAAAAGAATGAGTGTAGTTTGATAATTTTTGCGCTCTTCACAAATTTAGCCAGACATTGAACCTTGTAAGGTACTTCCTAAATTTCGAAGTACTACCAACGAAAAAGAAATTGATAATGAATAATTGAGATAATTTGCTGTCTTAACTACGTTATATAACTCTTAAAGCTGCGCTATATGCATTTTCGTGCTAGAGCAGTACTGGACCATGGGAAATTTAATTAATTTGTGGTTGCTCTCAAAATATATCTGTAGCATTCCCTGAGACAATTTTAGACAATCTTATTTGAAAGAGGGAGACTTCAATTTGTCAGCGGATATACGGAAATTAACGCTGGTTTCTCGCCATTACTTTGATACTTTTGCAAGGAAGGATTTTCGTAATGAGATTCATTACATGGAGTAGAAGCTGACGATTTGCTATTACGGGATCACTCGTTAATAAACCGATGAATTGTACCGATGATAAAGAGGCCGATCCAGACAACGGAAAAGAGGAAATCGTCACTCGCTTTTCGCCATTAATTGTAACGAGTGGTTAGATTAAAGTTGATTTTTCACTTGATGCTTTGATTTGCTTTCCACATACTTCGCTATTTTTAGCTGTTCAAACATTTATGAAAAGGCGGGAGAAGTGCTTTATGATGTTTGAATGAAAACGACGCGGAACAAAGCCCATTCTTTGCATATGAGAAATCAAAGGGGCTGGGTACTGCTCAGATAGAATATAGATAATTGCCGCGGCTGTGAGTGAGGAAATGCATTCTCAATGAGCCTTGATTTTACACGAATTGCTGGGATATTTAATGGCTTTAGACAGACCGGAGTTGTCATTCGATTGGTTGACTCCGCTCAAGGGAACTCCGTGCTCATAAAAAGAGAGCTGGCCAGGTGGATTTTAGTTCGTTCTGCAACGTTAATAAGAGGACACATTAATAACAGGACACGAGGACACGGTCAAGTATCTAATTGCATATATCCATACAAGACATTAAAAGAACGCGGGATAAAAGAGATTATTCGAAAGGATACAGAATAAGCCGATCAACATTTTTAGGAGAAGAAAGATTGTTTTGGCATGGAGAACATACTTTGCAGGGTAGGAATCTTATCACGTATTTTTATTCACTTTTTGTAGGTATTTGCAACAAGACTACTTGATTGTTAGTATGGGTATTTACAATTTTATGTCATTTTTGCTTGAATTGTGGTTTTACAAGCATATTTTCAGGAATATATTTCCGCATTGCAGGGTATGAATTTTATCACATCACGAATTTTCCTTCATTATTTTTTATATTTACTATTAGAGATTTGTAGTTTTTGAAATGGGCAATTCATAGTTTTTATGCCAGTCCTTACTTGAATAGAGTTTGTTACGAATTTTTATTCTTTTATTTTTAAGTTTTTTACCACTAAATTTTGCAGCATCGTGTGATGGGAGTTTGTTGGTTTATTAAATAACTGTTGTTTTCAGATGGACATTTTCTGGAAAGAAATTGAGTTTGCAAGGAAAATAAACTTTGCAGGTCAGGAATTTAACAACTTGGATTGTGGATTTAAAAATGGAAGTTATGTGGTGGGTTCATGATAGCACCATGTTTTCGATTCGAGTTTTATCAGAGGATAGCTCTCGAAGGATGTTTGGAGGTGGGAATTTTGTTTGTTGGTAATTCCACGCGGATGATCTAAATTTAGCAGGGGAAGAATATGAAGAGAAAATATTGTTCTCACAATATTTGATGAAAAATCTATGTTTGGGTTTTGGTTTGCGGGTCTGTTTTGACAGTTACAAGAAAACGGTCGTTATTTGTAATGTTGATGAGAAATCTGCACCGGTAAAATTTTTTAGTTTACAAAATATTTTCGTTCAGTTTTTGTTCACAAGGATTTTGTTTCATGTTTTATCATTTTTTTGATGATTTATGTATGTCGAGGAACTTAATTCTTCTTGACAAATTTTTCTCATCTTTAATTTCACGATGATATTGACCGTAGGTTGAAGAAATCTAAAATTTTATTTTGTGAATATAAATTGGTATCGTTTACGAATATTGTCAATAAATCATTTTGCACACTGGATGATTTGAGTGCCTTTTTAGGTAATTTCGTTATGGAAGCTTTGCAGTTAAATTGCTTGGTGAAAGAGACACAAGCCTGGATATTTTTTATGATTTCTATAATTTATTAATATCAAGGTAACAACATCATGCGAGTGTGTTTGCGATGGATTGTTCAAACGAATCTCGACGGTTCTTCAAGATTTTATTGGAGACTTTCAAATATTACTTGAGCTGCTTTTGAATGAACGTCGTTCAAATATTTCGGATTGTGTTTCTTGGTCACGAAATCTTTCATCAAAAATATTCTTTAGACTTGTTATCACAGGCAGAGCAATTCTGCGGATAGGGTGGGTTTTGTTTTGAGATAATAGAAGGGTACTGTACTGTAAGGAACACGACTTTTACGTAGAGACTAGAGAGGTGATCTTTGAAAGGAGGGGCTTGTTGTTTAGTAACAAAATATAACGGTTTTTGATCAAACGTAGTTCAAACAATGTTTCCTGTCCGTTAGAACATGAATGATTCCTTATTTATTCAAAAGGAAGGGGTTTGTTTTGTTCGCAGCAAGTTTTAACGGTTTTATGACCACTTTGCCTAACGTAGTTACAAGTTCTTTATTGCAAGACGTATAGAAGGGGAAATGGTTGTTTTCCTTAATCCAGGAATGTGACTGTTTGACTGTTCTCAACTCGAAATAGTTTTCAAGCCTTTAGTAAATCACTGACTTTTGCATTTACTTTTTGTTTTTTGTTTGTTTGAAACAAAGTGCATTGTTCTGTGAACGTGGCTTTGCCCCTTTCATGAATAGGCCCTTCTTCAAGTCTTCGTAATTTTCGAGGCCTTCGTTTCGAAGCATGATTGAAAACTCCATTACGATTTCAACATCTCAATTTCATTTCTTTCTTCAAAGATCAACCACATCTCTTCCAATCTGTCTTTAGCTTATTAATCCATTCACGAGCACAAAAATTCATTATTTCGTAGTGAATAAAGTCAGATTGATGTGTTTGCTTTAACATTCCGTTATTTTTTGTGCAAATAATAACTAACGATAAATGTTTTATTCAATCTGCGTGGGGAAATTAGTTTATTGAAGTCATGCAGCTTATGCCCAGGTTTCCGTTGGCTATTTCATTCATTTTTTTGCTGTAAAACTACACAGCCGTCATTCGACATTCGCCATAGATCGTTTAGAGTTGCAGTACCGCGAACGTCCGTTGTTGAGACTACCCATTTTATATAGTAACGACCGATCGATATTGAGACCCAAGTTTGTAATTAAAATTCATGGTTTTGTTGGCTATTTCATTCATTTTTTTGCTGTAAAACTACACAGCCGTCATTCGACATTCGCCATAGATCGTTTAGAGTTGCAGTACCGCGAACGTCCGTTGTTGAGACTACCCATTTTATATAGTAACGACCGATCGATATTGAGACCCAAGTTTGTAATTAAAATTCATGGTTTTTTTGCTATGTCTTTCTTTCTGGAGAATCCTTTGATATGAAAAGCAGTTGATGACCAGGTCAAGTCTACGGATTTTTTAAATATTTCACATTTTGAAGTCTCATCTTAGAGGTTTTGGTTTTGCACGCCATTTACTGGGATTTTTTTTATGGAATCTTCTGTCTGGTTAGTCGATTAGATATGGTAAGTCTAATCTGAAAGGGTTTTGACGTTGGGAAGATTCCAACTGTGACAAACCATGAACCATCAATGAATGTTCTAGCCCTACCTATATTATCGCTCTTTAAACTCTTACCACAGTAATTGCCTTGTGTCACAGTTGCCTGAAGGACAGAGAATCGACGATAAACTTCGATAGCTTTTCACATCGATTTCAAGAACCGAATGTTAAAAACTTTGCTTACGAATATTTGAGGGCCTTGGGATGCTAGGGGTCCTCGGGGCTTATAGGAAGAAGGGTTACCTGACATTTGTAATCTGGAAACAAGCAACCAAGGAATAAATAGTGAAAGTTTAATTTTTTAAGAGCAAACTGATGGAGAGTATTGGCTTTGTCCTAACAGGGAATAATGGAACACACAGAGCCCTGGCTGGGGAATGAAGGAGCTTGGACTCCTTAGGAGGGCATCAATATTACGATTTTTGAGACGAAAGGGCGTTCATCTATAGTTTAAGTCTGGTTCGATATTGTTGTAACGCAGTCTCAGCGGTGAAAATAAGGAAAATCGCTGATTCTCTCTAATTTTTTTATCAAAAGACGCGATCTAAACCATGATTTTTGTTCATGTTAAGTGAGTCGTAAATGATCGCCAAAGGCAGCTTGGTACCGTCGTCAAAGCCTCAATAAAAGCAAAAGAGCAATAGGTCCTTTATGTGACCAGTTGTATGACAGTGCATTCTTCCGATACTTTCAATAACAATATCTTCCTTAGAAAACTTCAGAGAGGAAAAAAACTATTAGAGAGGGGGATCAAATATTTGCCCCCGTTTTCTCCAGTGTTGGCTCGTGCTCTAGGGTCTTAACAATGCAATGTCGTAAGAATAAAGTAACTTTTGACAAAAATCATTATTGTCTGAAGGATGCTGTCTAAAGGGCATAAAGCAAGGATATGAACTTCGTGGTGGAGCCTTCCTCCGTAGGAGCAGTTGCATGCTTCATGATTATGCCATGGCCAACGGATGGCTCAGTCAGCTCAGTGGTAGCGCGCTGGCCTACCAATTTAAGCGTTGATATTACGAATTGCCTCTATGGCAAACCTGCTACCTAGAGCGAGGAAAGCTGGCAACTCTCTGTGATTCCAAGTTACAGGAACCATGAGGTGTGGTGATTTTGAGAAGAAGGATTGAAGACGCTGCTAGGCATAATACCCTGTGCTAATCCATAGACCCTAAATGCCGGTAGTAGATAGTGTGCAAGTGTTTGTAGTATCATGGTAGTATGTTGCATTTTACACCAGAACAATGACGGAGGGCCTAGATACGGCAGCAGACAGCTGCAGTATTTTACTTAATTGAAGGCCAATAAGGAGAAAGTTCTTTTGACTGAAGCGTGACAAGAAAGTGTGTCTTATACAGTCCTTCTAGAATCTTAAGAAAACTGGATAGTGGGAGAAATTAGAGGTCTGTAGATCTCTGGCCTACATCACATACATAAATCATTTTCATATCGGCATCTGACCATGCACACATCTATTAGATATACTCGATTATTGATTAGAAAATCTTGTTATCAGTGACCACTTCCTTCTTAATGCTTGCTATCGCTTTTTCTACAATGTACCCTTTTAATGTTCGTTGGATGGGACAATGGCGGTACTGTGAAAACTGTGACAAGTGGTTTTGTGCATTGAGGATCGTTTCATTAAGGGCACTATGTTATCATTCTGAGTACATCTTCTGGGGCTAGTTATCTTAATTTGGTGGCTAAGACTCATGATTCATAACGTTTGTGGGTCATATTTTCGATTGTTATCTCTGAGTAATTAGTGCCAAGTCTTTCCCAATGTTTGTCTTGCTCATTTATGGTACATCATTGGATGGTACAAAATTGCCGATAGCGTTGAATGTCGACTACCGTAAAAGTTCTGGGGCTTATTCAATTTTGGAGATTCCAGAGGGGGGCTTAAAAGAGAGAAGGGCTTATTCACATAGTCAAATGACAAGGCCCGGGGGGGGGGTACTTAGAATATTTTGCTGATGCCATGTGCACTTGATCCTTTCCGGGTATCGTTTTCGCCTCTTTTTTCTAACGCCGGGTATCAGAAGAAGGCATTTTTTCCAAAGCCGGTTGTCAAACGTGTTATTTCATTGTTTTTCGACGAATTTTTACGTT
>REGL01000288.1:180880-193870 GCA_004194395.1 Aurelia aurita complex sp. Pacific
ACCCCCCCCCCCCCGGGTGACAAGGACATAAATGATATCATTTTAGTCTTTTTACCTCATATCTTGTGGAGTCAACAAACGATTTTACAAGTCAATACACAAATTTGATACAAGATCCCAAACCATATAAAAAATAACATGCAAACTTTTTTAGCTAGATAAATGAAAAACCTTTGGTAACCTCTGGCATTTGATATAAGCAGGGGGGACTTTATAGTGAGAGGGGCTTTATAGAGCTTTTAGAGACGTGAATTCCAGTGTGTTCCCATGTCGCTCTTCGACAAGCTGTGGGCCTTCCTAGTAGGGGAGGGGAGAGTAGGAATAGATAGAGCGAAAGCTGTGGAGGTGGGAATGCGTGGGGAGTAAGAAAGAGGCCCTTCCAGGGGGTGTCAAAGTTCCTATGTTCTTCTTTTTCATTTCTGTTTGTTCCCTTGTTCTCCGTTAGAAAAATTACAAAATGCGTCAAGTCATTCCCCAAAAATATAATTTTTTACGAAATTGTTCCCTTGCTCCCAGATTATTTTCGCCAGTATCCCCTTGTTCCCAGTTTAAAGATTCCGAGTATACCTGCCCCCGAATACCCTTGTATTGGGAGGGCCTGCTTGCTGCCTAAAGTCTCGCTTACGGAACGCAAATTTAACAGAGGAGGCAGGCTGCATGCATAAAAGATGTCATAGCCTGCACTCAGGGTAAATACAGTAGAATGAACTTTCTTTGAGACTTTAGCAACAGGCTTTTGCCCGCATAGTCATAACGCTGTCCTGGGGGAATTATCAGGCTACAAAAATAGATCTGAGCGATCTGACTGCTTCATGGAAAACGAGGCTGCTCTATATTACTTGAAAGCCAATATTGAAGTTTGTACTTCCTGTTAATGAGCAATAAATTAAATTCTTCGAGACTGTATAACGTTTTTACAACTATTTCCAATAGAATTTCTAACAATGGTAACTTCAATCAAATTCTTTATCAAATAGGGTCTGACGTGATGAAATTGGCCAAGGTGCCCTCGATATATCTTATCGTGTATGACTGAAGGAAAAGGGAGTTGGCGTTGATATATAACGTGTCTAACAGTTTATACAAACTATTAATGAAATATGCAAGAAGTATGAAAATGCCTCGAAGCTAATTACAATCAAACCTTTATTATGAAGACGTTCTTGAAATACATCACTTTCCCTACACTTTCCCTACACTTTCCCTGCACTTTCCTAACGTTCAAAACAGATTTATTGAATCCGAGTAACTCGACCAATCCAGATTTTTAGGCCCTTGACTTTCTTTCCCCTGGCTTCAATATGTTACAGCAATGCTCATTTACAAAACGCCTTGGTATAGACAAAATCGGCTAGGGTTAGTTTACACCCATTTCAATTCATGTGAGTGCAAAATATAGCATAATACTAAAACTGCCCAAGAGTATGGTCACATGACTTGAAATTGGTAGAACAAACCTCGGTCGATTCGGTCTATTGGCTGCGTTTTACAATAGGTACTATCATTTAACAATACTAGTATTGTGTATATGCATTAGTTGTGTAACTGATATTTTTTCCATATTACCGATCAGTCATTCATTGTTTCTACAGTGGGGGATGCCGAGCAGACTAGCTACATTTAATATCGATATAATTTGGAAACCTCAAAATTCACGAAGAAAATAGCCACTCCCAAAACTTCCCTCTGGCTCTGACTATATTGAAGTCGCGACAAAATGGTGTCTGTAGCCTATGCAACGAAATCAGTGTTATCTGTCTCCATATAATTACAACCGAAAGACTGAAGCCAGTAGTAAATCATTGTCTTATCATTGCTGTATTTACGTAGAGGTGGCTTTAACAATGACTGGCAACTTTTTTGCACATCCCCATTGAAGTAATGCATATCCATAAGAATGGGGAACTCATTTTAGTAACGACTTCATTTGATTGCTATGAACTCCCCTCAATTCTTTATTTTACTTAGATTTATGTCATTTATTCTTTTTATACGTAGACTGTATTTTTATAATTCAGATAAAATTGCGTTGTTTTGCTGGGGGATTAATTGTTTTGTTGAAAGGAACTATTTTTGAGATCTTTGATGACGAATAGCATCCCAGTCTGTCTCCTGTCTAACTGTACACTTAAAATGGCTAGGAAACCAACTTGGTTAATGGTTGCCTGTGCTACAGGGAAGTCATAAGTAACAGCACATGTCAGATGGATCTATTTTGGATGCTGTATCTCACGATGGCCTACGACGTCTAAGAGATAGCGTCGTAAGGCAGACAACTTGCCACCCCTTGCAGAGCTATGTCGTGTATTGCTCTTGGATTTTTTTGCACGCAGACCAGCCCCCACAGCCTTACTCCCTGAAGACTCTCAACTTTCTCTCATCTCATTTAATTGATTTTATTGTTGTCGCGTCAGTGTTGTAGCAGTGTCAGTTGTAGTTGTAGCGGTATCAGTTCAGTGAAAGAGCAAACCCACGACATGTATAGAGTCTATCGCCCTCCTAACATGACCCAAAATATTATATTCCACTTATCCGTCCCATACTTCGTAGAATAGATGGATGTGAAATTGTGGTGCGAATTTACGTCGACCTTGAGTCTTTTCTTGGCCTGCGTGCAGCCTCAACACTTCCTCATCGAAAGTATAGGCCTAGAATACTTTCGAGAAGGTAGTGTGGAGGCTGCACGTAGGCTACTCTTTTCTGCGATAATGGGTTTTTTGCTCATGCATTTGAGGAGCATTGTCATTGCTCAATTCTTCTTGAAGGGAAATAATCGCTGCTCTGGTGGGCGGCAGTTTTGATCTGAAAGAGACGTTGTCACTCAGGGACCTTTGTAGGCACGCTGCAATTTCAGACTGCTTGAAAATCAAATGTGGCCTAAGCGGAAAATTTGGATCCACACTTACAGTAGTTATAGGGGCTGTACAACTTGTCCTCTCTGTGTGGCGCTGCGTGTCAAATCATCGAATGCGTTAAGGCGAGACACAACACAGCCAATGGCGATTTTGCACAAAGACTAGTGATACAAAGTATCTGCGACAATCTCAGTAATCGAAGCTTTGTTGGAGGATTTGTTTTATTTTTCTAACGCCGAATATTTGAAAGTTTTGATGGTTATCAAAAGTTGCATCACATTTCATAGACATAGACACGAAAACGCGGCAATGAAACTTACGATGAAGCTGCAATGAAAATAGCCGCCATTAAGAACCCAGGCTTTAGTCACGTGTGCGGGTTGTCCCGTACTTTCCGATTGTTTATAAATACCTTGTGCAGCCCCTTTAAACTAAAACACAAGTCAACTGAAGTTAAACCGCTTTATCAGTTTAACTACTGCAGTGTGAATCGATGTTTTCAGCAAAGGCCAACCCTGATTTTCAGACGATCTGAAATTGCAGCGCCCGCAAAGGATCCTGGGTGACAATGCCCCGTTAACTTTGACCAATTGTAACAAACAGTTTGATAGCTTGCGGTTGGGTCCTATCAAACATATTCTGCCAAGCGATATCACACATGCATGTCTCGTGAATAATTAATGCGAGCTTTTCGGAAAAGTTGAGAGTTTTTTCTCTCGAGACAACTTACACAAATCCATGTAGTTGTCTGATAGGCTATCTTGCTATGTTTCGACGCTCCTGGGGGGATTGCAGTGGAAATAAATTGATTTTACGCAAGAACGTGAATTAAGTTAGAGCTTTCTCCAGAGCTTGCCATCGTTTCTATTTTCCACCATCTTACGTATAATTCAAGCCGCTTTGAATCGATTAGACATCATTCCATAACTTACTAAACATTAACTAAATCATTTTTATCGGATATGATCACGAAATCGGGCGATGATCACTCTAAGAATTTGATTTTGATCCATGTGAAGTGAACTTTTTCTACATAACTAGATTTAGATCATACATGACACGTCTTTCGTACTATAAGAAGTACAGTTCCGAAACTTTCCAGTTGAGATCCCATCATGGACAGCTCTAGCCTTATGATACCCGTTGTACAGGCCTTACTTGGCTTTTCTCTATCATGGATTGACAGTGAGTGGTGCTGTGATGTGCAGTATTTTGTGTTGGTAATAAGTTGAGCTATAATTATAAACATCACCGGGCAGCTTTGTGTCAAAGAAAGTCCACTAGCTTGACTATAGTTGGATGCAATGGTTGTCCTGCACTGGCATAAAAAGAGTAGATTTGTGAGTAACGAAGGAGATTTGCTGATANATAACTAGATTTAGATCATACATGACACGTCTTTCGTACTATAAGAAGTACAGTTCCGAAACTTTCCAGTTGAGATCCCATCATGGACAGCTCTAGCCTTATGATACCCGTTGTACAGGCCTTACTTGGCTTTTCTCTATCATGGATTGACAGTGAGTGGTGCTGTGATGTGCAGTATTTTGTGTTGGTAATAAGTTGAGCTATAATTATAAACATCACCGGGCAGCTTTGTGTCAAAGAAAGTCCACTAGCTTGACTATAGTTGGATGCAATGGTTGTCCTGCACTGGCATAAAAAGAGTAGATTTGTGAGTAACGAAGGAGATTTGCTGATAAAGGGAACCATGGTGGACTTATATATAACCTTGCAGCCCGATAGCTGAGCCGTTAGAGGGCTTGTCTGCATTGTAGCCAAAGTTGTCACCACGAAGGAGCATCCGGGAACTTTTGATGTGACTTACACAATGAAAGAGCTTGGTGAAAGAAACAAAATCGGATTGTAATTTTGTTCTAATCTTGTTATAAATCATTAGAAAATTGTGTATACTTTTATGTTATAATCGAGCTAGAAGTCATGCAAGTCATAGCTACTTTTACTTTTAGACTTTTTGTGAAATTCAGGGCCTGAAAACTGCGTTGCCTAACGGAACCAGATAAGCTTTTACTGCGATGTATTTGGTCTGAAACACATCCGATTCTGTTCAAGGCAAGGCACACTGTCGTGGTTGTGATTGGCTAGTCGTGATGTTGAAATCACTAACAAAAGACCTGGCCTTTGAATAGTTACCAAGCCTATATGCTTTTGGGTCTTACTTTCTTTCGAGAATAAAGGGGGTCCGATCGTCACCAGCTTCATGAATGTCGATGTACGGTGTAGTTGCCTAAGCTTGCCTTATTCTACTCTTTTTTATTGTCTTGTTCACTCAATCAGTGCCACGACAATTTGCCTTTAATTCATGCACATGCTAATTTTCAATTTCACAGTGTTTCTAACATCGTTTCAACCCAATATTTACGATTTTCTGTTTTCCCTTCCAGTTAATACTCATTCTACATTTGACGCTGGTGGCACAAATGCTGTGTTTCAGCCTGCCGATATTCCATCCAAGACTTGGTCGTTCATTCAAATCGAGGTCAGCCTCGAAACGGCTCTCTGCACTGAGNATGAATGTCGATGTGCGGTGTAGTTGCCTAAGCTTGCCTTATTCTACTCTTTTTTATTGTCTTGTTCACTCAATCAGTGCCACGACAATTTGCCTTTAATTCATGCACATGCTAATTTTCAATTTCACAGTGTTTCTAACATCGTTTCAACCCAATATTTACGATTTTCTGTTTTCCCTTCCAGTTAATACTCATTCTACATTTGACGCTGGTGGCACAAATGCTGTGTTTCAGCCTGCCGATATTCCATCCAAGACTTGGTCGTTCATTCAAATCGAGGTCAGCCTCGAAACGGCTCTCTGCACTGAGGAAACGAAATCTCGGACCGGGTGGCCAGTTTAGAGTGCATGCGCAACCGACGAATATGAGAATTATACGACTATGTTCACGGAATCAGAATGTTTTCTTACAAGTTCATCCCAATGGAGTTGTGAATGGAACACATGATGCAAACAATAGATATGGTAAGCAAAATAGACAATGTTAGCTCATTCTGTTTTCACAGAGTTTGAGCCACGTGATCATCTTAGAAAATACCTTTAATATGGTGCAAATATTGAAATCATGAAGTATGTGACCATTGCAAGAGACACACAAATGGTTACCCTTGGTATCGTCCCATGATCCTGGTGTGGTATAGGCAACATATGTTTTTTTGGTAACTGTATTGAATTGAAAGGCTATGTTGACCACATAAATGTATTGCGCATAGCGCCTAATGTAGCCCATAAACCATGTCAATAGAGTATCGTATAAGGGCATATGAGTTGATGATCATGCCAGTGATAAAAGTGAGCCAAGCAAGACATTCGGGCTCACAACCCATTCCAGCCTTTCCCGGCCTTTCTCTTTCAGAGACAACAAGGCTCGAATTCTAAGCTATCCATGTGACAATAGTTTCCTTGGTGCTTTCAAGTGCCGTCCAGTTTGTATCCATTAAGCTCAAACGTGCGTTTTTCTTAAAAACTTAATGGCGTTTGAAGTTTCATAAGATCCGACGCGTTGCTTTTAGACCAATCAAAGGTGGGCAAGTAAAGCTGGATGGTATCCTACATGAATTGATTAGAAAACTGCAATTCAAAACAATCTTTTCTATTGCTCCCTTATTCTTTCCTTGAGAAAAATCTCCACGTGCGTTTTTCCATGTTATGTAAGTGTACTCTTACCGTTCCCATGCATATCATGTCTTCCCATGCAATTCATGTCTTCCTGTGCATTTCGTGTCTCGATGTAGATACTATACTGCCTCCAACCATTTTTAGCATGTCATACATTTTTATTCAAATGTCTCTAAGGTGGTCCAACCTTCCAGACAATTTAACCATGGTATGACATTGCTAAAAGGTCTAAAAATACTCATAGAACATAGAAATTTCAAAGCAGTTCCTTATTTTGTCCATGGTATGTCTGTCTACATAAATAACAGACGTGTATACCTGGAGCTATTTGTCTTGTTTGGAAAGAGTCACCAATAAAACAGTTCAACAGCTAACAACGAACATAAGAGAAACCAAACCTGTGACATTCATACTTTCTGTGCTTTCTTTGTCGTTTGCAATTTGAAATGACCTTGAGTCAGCCATATGGAATGCGAGAAAAACGATGGTGCAAGACAATGTCAATTGACGAAACTTTGCCAAATATAGAGGGACAAAGATACCATGTCACTTGTTTCAACTCCTTTGCTTTCAAAGAAGAAGTCATTGTTGTTCCTAACATTGAGGGTGAACGCAACCACTTCTGCCCCTCAATTTGCCAGTGCAAAATGTTTTGCTCTGGTAGATGGTATGTGGGTCGATGAATGTATCAAAATCAA
The DNA here is from genome assembly GCA_004194395.1 of Aurelia aurita complex sp. Pacific. Classification (NCBI taxonomy): domain Eukaryota; kingdom Metazoa; phylum Cnidaria; class Scyphozoa; order Semaeostomeae; family Ulmaridae; genus Aurelia; species Aurelia aurita complex sp. Pacific. The sequence goes on from REGL01000288.1 coordinate 188,083, forward strand.
GGCTATTTTGCAATTTTATTGAAGGATTTGGCCTGGGGGGGGGGAGTCAATTTCTACATTGATACACAACGCTCTGCTATTGGGACATCAGTTACTGAAAATGCCCGGGCAGGTCGTAACGTAGCCGCGTGGAGACAAAAGAAATTACGCGAATCATTTCACATAGGGTTGTTTCTGGTGCTCTGATTGACTGATTGACCTGCCAGAATTCGATTGGCAGAGAAAACGCCCTTCATTAAAAGTATTTTAGTCAGAAACGCCGTTTAACGCCCTTCATTAAAAACGCCCATTTCGGTGAAATTTGATAAATGAATGTAACATCATTCTTAACAAGTCAACAAAACTAGTACATATTGTAAAGTGACAGAGAATAGTCGTGAGAAAATATCCCTGGAGAATATAGCAAGACAATTAAGTTCGCATGCTCATCTCAAATGAATATCATACAATCACTATGACTCTTCCTCATTAACATGTACCTCTCTCCTGTTATAATGAATCAAACAGAAAGAGATATTCTTTCATAGGCAGGACGCTTCTCTAATTGATTAATCCACTCAGCAGCTCAACCATGATACCTTTTATGACACAATTAAAAGTCTATGGCCACATGTTAAGAATGGCTGGCCTGAAGTTACCCTTCCTGCTTCTCAGTGGCATCCTACTTGCTTCCAAGTGGTATCCACATATTTTCTCCGTTGTGAATTCGTTCAATTCTTGGCCATTGCAAAGAATCGTGACTACTGTAACTTAAAGAATGTGCACGGAATGAAATTCCTACCATCAGGGTTTCTCAAGATTGTGCAACTTGAATACCACTCATATTCAATTAATTCTCCTTGAATGTATTTGGCGTAGTCATTCCATACGTGAATAAATCTTTAGCTATTCTAAGGAAGAACTTGACTCATTATATGAGTCTCAGCATCGCTCATTGAATTGGATGGTTATCGCTCATATGATAGGAAATAAAACATCAGATTGAAATTGCTGAACGAATACAAGGAATCATGGCGTAAGTCTAAGGAAGAACCTAAATCGAACAATAATTGTACACATTTTGTAGAATTTTCGAATGCTCGTAATAGTCGAAGAAGCTCTAACGCCATTTAATAGAACCTCTTGTTTGAAAATGTACACAACATCGTTCCCATACCCCAAAATGAGTCTACCGAAATGTATAGAGATATTGTCCTATCCAGGCTTGATGTAGAACAGCTAAGAGGGCTATTTCACATGATAAGTAGCGTTTCTATAAACCGTGTGCAATGAGAAGAAGAAGACATGTTTTTGTCGTAAATAACTCAAGATATTATGATGTACTCATTTTGATGTTTTGAAGCTAGCTGAGAGTAGAATCTCCATTCTGTTGGTTCTTTGTGGAAGCTTGTGGACAGAGTACATGATAAAATGAGGATACAGTCGTTTGAAACACCAACCTTTCTCTATAAATCAAACTTTTTCTCTGTCGAATACCTGTCACAGTTATCATATTCTCATTTGTTTCGCGGCTCCTTTTACCGCTTAAGGCTTGGAATTAATTTCTTTTGCCTTTTACGTTCAATGAAATGAAATGAGCGTTGCACGATGTCAGTTGAATAGAACCCGCTTGACTTCGAGAAAACATTACACGCCAGTCGATCTTTGTAACGTTGTTGCGAAGGAAAACACCTTCTTTCCTTTTCATTTCTTACGAATATCTCTCTTAGACAGAGGACAAATACAACTCCCACGGGATCTCAAACAATGTCCTTTCGAATACAAGTTTATGGATTTCGCGTCAGTCTGATCAAAGCGAACATTGTTGCTTTTTGTAATTCTTTTCCTGCCTACCAACATTGCACAATTTCTATTATTCAGTTTCAAATTCACGAACCTTGCTTTAGATGAAAAAATGCTGTGGGGTTGCTATGCTACACGACAAATAACGTGTACTCCAGAAATGAGTGTGAAAATAGAATTAGAAACATTGTACACCTCACTTCGTAGCGTTATGAATTTCAACCATGATTTCTATGAATTCAACACTTCAATTGGGCAGTCAAGCCAGCTCTGCAATCAATAGGTAGACGATATGATATCTCCTAGTAATTCTTAATGTTGTTTAAATCTGCCTATCATGCTATCAATTCAACTTTCTTGTCTACCTCTCATGCTACCAAGAATCTGGTAGCAAGGGTTACGTTGCAGTTATTAGCCAGCAGGCCGGGGGGAGGGGGTGCTTGAATTTCAATTGTATGGGGGTGTGCACTCCAAGGAAATTTTTTTCATGCGGCTTTAGAATCTTTCCCTCGAAATGATAGCCGGTTAATGTTTATTGCTTCCGTAGGCCCTCTCCCACATATCATCTTCGTTGTCTTCCTATCTCTCTATGCTTTCGGAGGCCCTCTCCCACATATCATCTTCCTTGTCTTCCCATCTCCTACCTACACTGGCTAGGCCGTCAACAGTTGCAATCAACAGCATATGCGATTCCTTTGGTCTACATTTTATACTTTCTTGTCTGTCTACCTATCTTGCTAGCTTTCATTTGTACATTTGTAGCCTGGTGGCATTGTAATTTAAGGCCTGGATTATTTTAGTTAATCCTCTCTTAAAGGGGCTGGGTCACGTACAGTAAACAAACTTCTTTTGAAACGACGATTTTCCAGTTTTTCTGATACTAATTAATCACACAGATTTCCCACTATTTTTCTCAAAATGAAAGTGCTATTTTGAAGATGAACTCTTGAACTTTCGACAGAAACAAACGAAACAACCATATGTTGTAAGATTGCAAAGATTTTGATGGATTTTTAGAAGTAACTTTTTTGTGGATTCACCCCATCCACCAAAATCTGTGCAGAACACAATGGGCGCGTGCCGGCGCGTGCCAGCAACAATATAGATTATAAAGATAACATATTTGTTTACGGTTACGTGACCCAGCCCCTTTAATTAGAATTTATTTTAATTAAACGGAATCACGTAACTCGCCAGGCACAATGAATTCTTTAGTTTTGTGTAGCAGTTCAGACGATTGTTTGATGGATTGATGGATTGATTGATTAATTGATAGATTGNTTAGAATTTATTTTAAGAAGCTTAAACGGAATCACGTAACTCGCCAGGCACAATGAATTCTTTAGTTTTGTGTAGCAGTTCAGACGATTGTTTGATGGATTGATAGATTGATTGATTAATTGATTGATTGATTGATTGATTGACTAAATGGACGAATTGATAAGAAATAATAATTCATTCGAATCGTATTTTATGAATAAGCCAGCGACTCCGATTTTAAAACCAATTTTAAATCAATATTTTCCAACTATAGATCAGATGACAAATTTCTCATGAGTCACTGAAAATCTACACGAGACCATATTTACCATTCATTTTTAGACAAGGAGCGTTTATATCTTTCTGCGAACATTTGTATTTACAAAATAGAAGGTCAAAATTTCGTTTGAAGTTATGACCTTACCACGATGCGAGAGAAACACTGCCGAGCTGATTTCTATTCAATGAAATATCAAGGATTCATTTTGCTGAGAATTTTTTGTGATTTGAATCCCTTTTGTTCTGGCCTCGTATGAGTTTTTGTCTAACATAGGCTTGAGGCTTTCCTGAATAGACCAACAAAGGAAATTCAGTCATAACAGGAAAGCTTTTCGATGAAATAAAGCACCACAAAACGAGAACAAAATAATCGATTATTATCTAATTAACTCGGTCTGAAAATTGTTGAGCTCGTTGAAACTGGTGTAATATTCAAAAACTCAGGGTTGGGTCTCTTTTTGGATCCGACATCGGTGAATTGCAAAGAACGAAATGGTCATGCTGTCTTGTTTCTTTAATCAAATATGCATTGTGTATGGAATGGTTGTTTATTTTAAGCCTAAGGAAGGTATCGGTGCTTTGTATGGCCGTTTGTTGGATACTTTTGGGCTCGTATAGATTGTGTTTAATGGGTCGAATGCCTTGTAGCTTTAAGTGTTGCAGTTCTGGGACAAAGAGTTGCTATTTTTGCTTCGACTTCCTGATTTGTTTATGGTGCCTCAAAAATATTTGTTAGACATTTGATTGAGCCTAAAAGCAGCATCATAGTTCAGTTTAATTTAAAACGTTGTTTATTATGATCCTACACACATAACTGGGACCATTTTTCATCACACCTCAACATTAAATTGTCTCATTACTTTACATACATCAACTCTGCAACAATCCCAAAACAAAGTGCTTCACTGTTTAGGGACTCTCAAAATGTGCTGAAACCTACCAATATAGTAGCTTCTGTTCTCCTATGCAACGAGAGACATCAATTTTTGATTCATGAAGAGTATACACCTTAGAATATCAGCATTAAAGTTATTGATATCCAGATAAGATGTGCTTTTACAATAGCTTTTTAGGATTCCAGTAAATCATATTTCAGGCATGCTTCCGAGAATAGTTTATAACAGATTTGATCTCTTTGTTTTAACAATTCGATTCATTTTGAATAACCAGTTCTCATTTTTCTTGCAGCAAATCTGATTCAAGAATCTCTGGGTGTCAGTATCGTACGTTTAAAGGGATATTCGTCAAAGTGGTATATAGCAATGAATAAACAAGGCAGAATATATAGCACGGTAAGTTGCAACTTTGTATTGTTATAGTCATTGAAGGTGTTGAAGGTGTGTGACGGTGTCCCCTGACTTTGAAGCCAGAACTGTCAGGCGGAAAAGATTCGATCCAAGTAGAGCCCCACCACTTGAGCGTCATGACAAGGGGTCGTAGACTCCATTAGGCCTTCTCCACTTCTGCGGTCCCAGCGCTTGACGCTAAAAACCGCAACTTCACCTTCACCTTCAACCAAGGGCGCAGGTAATTTATTTCTGAACCAACATCCTCCAATTCTGACATAAAAGGTACAGCTTTTGCAACTATGGTATCAGTTGCGTTAAAGTGACACTCTAGTGAAGAGCGTTTAGCATTTGCGATAAAGGCCTTCTATAGCCGATTAATCAATCTGCAAATGTAAACAAATGAGGTTGCAAAAGATTCCCTGGAACATTGGTAGCTAACTCATGCGTTTTGCCTACTTATTGCAATTCTAAAGTTTCGTGCAGGTTGAACTTGAACAGATAAATTCAGGCAATGCTGTTTATACTCACTTCAGGTCAAGTGACCAAACACTTGGGAAATCATTCTTTATTTTATACAGTAATCCGCATCACGCTTTGCATGTACGAAACTAAGTCCTTGACTCATATGAAAGAAAAGCTCTTCAAGAGGAAAATCACGTGATCTGAAGTGAGTGTAAACAAATTTAGCTGAATTTGCCTATTGTTGAGTACAGGTGAAGTTGTGTGCGAGATGTTGGGCAGTTGAGAAAGAATATTCAATTGAATACCCTAATGGTTTCTACAATGTTCCATTGCTCAGTCACAATCGTGGCGTGCGGACGTGAATTCCACAGCTCCAGGATTTGCTTAAAATATACTCGATATGTAACAAGATCAACTACGAAAACTTATTTCTTAGGTTTATTATTTTGTTTGAAACATGTTAATTACTATAACTATGGATTGAAAGACAATCCATCCTGTCAGTATTTGAATTTTATTTCACTTATTTTTTCTTAATCCTTTTATTTTTCTTAACCCTTTCATTGAAATTAAAGTAGATTGATAGATAATTATCTCCTAGTTTTTTCTATAACCTGTAGCAATGCATTACTTTCATAGTATATTCAAACTCAGGGACGCCGGAGCGATGGTAGGGCAAGGGGGGCGACTAGGAACGTAAGGGCAATCGAGACCGA
>REGL01000288.1:221917-237377 GCA_004194395.1 Aurelia aurita complex sp. Pacific
GTTTACATATTTAGGAAGCAGTAGCCTTTCAAACGCTGGGCGTTTTTTCTTATTCGTTCTCCACATCTTGATCAGCTATAACAGCAGTACCTCTCACCTCAAGTATACGATGGCCAAGTTCCAGATGTTTTCGTTTGTACTCCGCTAATTTGGCCATTGTTGTTGCGTGCGCTCTTTGCAGTTGCAAAACCTCATCTGACATTAGCTGTGAAAGAAAATGGGCAATAAAGGCCATAGTTTGTCAAAGAACTGTGTTAGGTCGTCAATATTAATTGAATCGAGCACGTCGAGTTTTCAGGCCAACCCAACGGTTATATCACGCATAATCGGATAAATATCCAGAGAGTTATGCAAGCTTTCAAGAAAGAAATAATATATTGCAAAATGTAGTAATTGCATCTGCAGAATTCGCAAAATGATTATCAATACTTTAAGGGGAGAAAGTTTCGCGAGTTCGAAAATACACGAAATGTTTGGAATCAACTTTAGCGAATAGACCAAAAATGGGAAATTGCGCGGGAATAAACTTTCGCAAATTAGGTTTCTTCTCACATTTTTATACTGTTTCAAATGTTCCTCAACTCTTCAATGACTCTTCCAAATCGCCCGTAAATAAGCGTGTAGTAGCATTCGAACAGATCGTTATTAACGAAGAGAAATATCAATATCTCACCATATATAATCATTTGATTCTATATCTCGGGAAATTTCGCGAGAAAAATCGTTCACGAATTTCACATTTTAGGAAATTTCGCGGAATAAACTTTCACGAATTTCGGCCAAAAACGCAAAAAACGCGAAAGTTTCTTCCCTTAAAGTATCAATACCAGATGGACCAAAAAGAACTTCAAATGTTTCAAAATTTGTTATGAGGAGAATACTTGAGGTGTTGAAATCAATCAAAATTTGGTTGATAACCGAAAGGCTGAAGCGTTTTCAAGACTTTACTTCTGTCGTTCTGAGCATTGTAAATATAGGCAATATTCGATTTTAACAAAATCAGTAACTTCAAACTGCATAATAAGAGGCACAAGACCCTCAATCAAAATTATAAATGTCTCCTCATTCAAAAACAAATCATTTCGCTCAAGCAATAGAAGTTAAATCTTTATACAAGCAGTAACAGATATGATCTAATACTTTTGGAAATTACTTCCTTAGCTTTGAGGGAAATGAAATATATTTGCATGTTGCACCAAGTGAGGAAATTACCTATCCTTAATCACGCATTTCAAAGCACGGGCGGTAGGAAACGCTGAATTTAGCAAAAGCTTTACGGGTGATACATCGAGTTATTCCTATCGTAATATATCATTCCATTCATGATATATCGACTTGTTTTCCTTCTGTGTCTACGTTTCCTGCGAAGGCGCCATTTTAATCCGATTGACAGGACTTCAAGGGCACTAGAGTAATTATGCCACTCAAACGGAAACTTCTCCACACTTGAGTGACATAATTACTCTAGTGCCCTTGAGGTCCTGTCAATCGGATTAAAATAGCGCCTTCGCAGGAAACGTAGACACAGAAGGAAAACAAGTCGATTTATCACGAATGGAATGATATATTAGGATAGGAATAACTCGATGTATCACCCGTAAAGCTTTTGTTAAATTCAGCGTTTCCTACCGCCCGTGTTCAAAGTAAAGGAACTTTCATAAATTCATTTTTGCCTATCTTTACAATGTTCAGAAAGATCGAAGAAAACTAACGAAGAATACTTCCGTGGAGATAGTTTCATGGGAGCTTTCACAAACCACACTCTGGCTTCATACTTGCTTGAAACCCTCAAAAGTGTTGAAATTCAAAAACGTTTTCACAAAATCTGATATAATGAAGGAAGAGAACGATCCTGATGAGTAGATTCTGAAAATGTGTGTGTTGGTGATATTTGGGCATGTTATCGAGGAGTTATGATAGGTTAAAGGCCTAGTTCAAACATTGTTTTTTCCCCGCGTCGAATCGAACTGTATTAAAAACGGGAGAATTTGCCGTGTCTAAAAATCTGATTTAAACATCACTTGTTTGCGTTTAAAATTAAAATGGCTATAGTGGCCATCTTTCAAAATGCACAAGCCCAGTGGGTTATCACACGTAGAAACTGCGGACCATGGCCTAGAATTGATTAATTAAACACAGCAGAAATACGATGTTTAAATCAATCGTTTTTTCTGCCATTTGATACGACAGAGCTGGTGAACTCCTGCTGTTTTATCTATTCTAAACAGCAGGTAATTTAAACATCATTTTTATGTCGAATTTAATTCACAATTTCTTGCAGCATCTATGAAATTCGACATGGCAAAAAAAAAACGATGTTCAAACTGGGCCAAAGTCTGAGTGCCCCCCAATGGGAACGGCGTGCATAAACATGGGAACGTGGGAACAAAGTTCCCAGGCAGCTTTTTCCAGAGCAATATTTTGCAGGCAGCTTTTTCTAAAATCGTTTTCAATGAAATGTAATTGCAGTAAGATGATGAATAATAGCAAACAAATGGTAGAAATTGCTCATGTTCTGCTGTTGAATATATGATTAATCGTTTCGTTGCTCCGTGTGTAAAAACTTACTGTTTGATAATAGGCCTCTCTACCCTAGCTGTACAAAATTGATATGCAGGCAGGTTTTCAGAGAATTTCTACCGCTCCCAGGCACGTTTGAACATTATGCACACCTGCCCCCCATGGAAAATGTTTTTTAAATCAAAATTATATGCACAAGGGTTTACGTACTTCAATACGTTGTTTGTGTTGTCCAGCTTCGTGTTCTTGATGCCTCAATTGATTTAGTAGTTCAGAAAATCCAATTCTTGGCACAGGAATTAATCTGTAACAAAGCATTGACATGAAGCAAATCATCAATATCTCATGACTGCCAAAATTTACCATTGGTTTGGGACTGGTTTCACCAGCAGGCACTGGCTAATACACAGGAAGCCCAGGCGGTTGATTGAACGATAGTAAATTTAAAACTTCAAAATAGTTAATTGTAATACCTTTGTGTCTTATCTGTTGCACTTCTCTACGGCTGCATTGTGTTTCCTTTGTTGACTTCTGTACTGAGTAATTGTTCGAATACAAGAGTTCGATGTGAGGTAACACTACGCCTTCCTATATAAAATTACAATTGTAATTTCATATAGGAAGAGGAAGGCGAAGTGTTACTTCACATCGAACTCTCGTATTCGAGCAATTACGCAGTACAGAAGTCAACAAAAGAAACACAATGCAGCCGTAGAGAAGTGCAACAGATAAGAAACAAAGGTATTACAATTAACTATTTTTAAGATTATTATCATTCTTATCATTCAATCAACCGCTTGGGCTTCCTGTGGCAAATACAAACAAATATGACTGTAGGTCTACAGCTTTACAGATGTATAACTTTTTGTACATACCACTGGTATGAACTTTGTTGTCGTCTGAGAAAAATCTTCACTGTGACCATTTTCTGAAGGCTACCTTCTTAGATATTTGAGTTCTAACTTAAATGAAAAGGTAAACAAACCAAAAGAATAAAAAGTAAATAAAGAAGTAAATAAATCTATTGTGTGTGTTTTTATTATTTTTGTAGTCCGTCTGACATTTGATATCAAGTTACGTCTACAAAAATCTTAACCTCCAGACTTTGTGTCCATTCCCGTCACGATAAGAGCATACTCTCTATGTTTTTCTTTCAGACTGATTAGTAAGTAAATCATTACTAACTTTTTTGGCTGTGGATTGTCCTTCTTCGCTTGTTCCCAAATGATTGGGTCAATACCTTGGAAAACAGAGTTATTAAAGTCATCAAAAAATAGTTATCAATCGATATATCATTTTGTGGATATCTAAAAGGAAGTAGATCCAAAAAATCGCCAAACGAGGGCCCGCTTCAAGGGCAAATCAGTCAAACTGTAACGTGATAATATTTCCATTTATGCATAGTTAGTGCATTACTTAAAACATAGTGCAGTTAAAGATAGTGTAGAATGACAATTTTTCCTCACGATTAAAATTGTTTTTTAAAAATGGCTTGCAGTTCCTTTCGAAAGTATTGTATCATTTTAAAAACATTAAAAAGTCATATACATCTCGACTGCCTCAATAAAATCTAAACATTGACTTTGAATTGCAATAAACTTTAAACTTGGAAACAAACAGATAAATCAATTTAAATATAAAATTACTTCATTTTTTCATTTTTAATACTTTATATAAAAATACTTCAGTCTTTCTGCTATCAAGCAAAGTTCGATTCATTCAACTTCATTCAGTATTCTAGGTATTACGATTTTTCAAAACGCTTGAACTGCTTTTGGCACAGCATACCCGGTAGTTTTCTTTTTCTTAAACACAGATTATTAACAAGTCAGCTGAAAGAAGGATGAAATACGTACAGTTTTTTAAGTACAGTCAACTTGTCATAAGCGGACGCCTCACCTTATGAAGCAGACACCTCTTTAAAGTGGACACTGTGTTTTTATCTTGCTAGACCGTCGCTCGCATGTGGTAAGTTGGTAATAAAAAACTTCCACTTATTATCGTTAAGTCAGAAGAAACATAGAGAAGACTTCAAATGATGGTTGAAGTGTAAATAACTTACCGAGGGGCGGAGTTTCAAGAAAGCTTTCAAGTTGAGAATCTGTAAGGCTCGTTTTTGGAAGCATGCTCTCAGTTCCGAGGCTTGATAATTGATTCTAAAAACAGAAATGCATGTAATTAAGACCCCGTTTACACGGTAGCGGATCAAAAGTGTTGCGGATCAAAGTGTTACGGATCACTGTTCAATCAATCAATCAATATCAATATTTAAAGTTGGTATTTACAGTAGTATTAAGATGATACTAATTCAAACCAACTATTTACAAACATAATATATACAAAGTAGAAAAAAGAATGTTTTTTTAGCAACATCTCTTAACTCAGATCATTCACTTTAAAATGAGGCTAATTACAATACACTGCATTTGAACAGCAAGTATGCAAGATCTTCCGCAATGCCGTCCTTCAATTTATACGCAAGAAGCTACAGCAATAAATAATACGATAGGAAGTGTAGTAATTACCTTTATATTATCTTGGGACAGAAACATGAAAAGCTCAGTTGCTGGTATTCTGCGGGATGTACCATTTGCAGCTCGTTCAACAATGTAAATAATTACCTCTGTTCTGAAAAAAATTACTCTCAACAATAAATTGATATGGAAATAAGCTTTTACCTACAGGGGATCCCAGAGCTAAGCATATAGATTTGGTTGGGTCCAGCGATCAAAATCTAGCTTCAATCAACTACAAAGAGAGATCCTTTCTGAGGCAGGCATTAGAGGCTAGACTTATAGCACTTTACTATGATACTCATGAATACAATGAGGCCCTGAACCTCTGTGGCAGATTATTGAAAGAATTGAAGAAATTGGATGACAAAGCTCTGCTTGTTGAAGTGCAATTCAATGAGAGGAAAAGCCTATCATGCTTTAAACAATGTACCAAATGTATCCAGTGTTTTGTCAAACAATTCTGTGAATGATTTTATACTGCCAAGGCTCTCTTTTGCAAGATTAAAAGACAATTCGGTAAGAAAATGGTGTTCGGAATATTGACTGCAGTCTCGATATTTAGCCTCAACAAATTATTTGGCCTCAACGAAATCTGCACACTTTTTTAGATACCCAGTATAATACAAAATACTTACTTATTCTCCGGTAGCTCTCTTACTCCATCCACACAAACAACAAGCGTTGGTTTACTACCAAGAATTTTGTGCAGACTTTCAACAAATTGCTGTTGATTAGTTTTAACAACATCCATTTTGTGTTTAAGATCTAGTGCAATCAGTCCTTCAGAATCCTTAGCGTTTGGAAGGCAGCTGTATCCAATGGTCTGAAGGAAATATAGGAGCAAACATTAGGTGATAAAAATTATCATTTCTCTTGCAATTCCAGGAACCGGAAGATAAAAAAGGGCAAAACTGCTTGAAACTATCTAAAAGTTTTATCCCGCCATTAATGATCTTGACATTTTGTTTTTAAGCAACTAGGAGGACAAGGACTACTTCTGAAGATTAATATAATTGATGATGAAGATAACTGAGGGATGACGGCTAGTAAATCCTCGATTAAGCCCCCACCTTCGATCAAGCCCCCACCTCAGAACTAATTTTGTAAAATAAACTCCGCTCGAAAATAAACCCCCCTTGCGAGTATTTGACCCCTACAAAAGATCAATTTTACAAAGTTTAAACATTCTTTGCCTTGGTATGATTTCTTGGTATGATGTTTTCAATTCACAAAAATACGTTGGTCTCTCGGCTTCTAACTAGAATTTGAAAAATTCATACCCGTCCGGTACTTTGGTGCTATGAATTTTCGAAAGTGGGAACTTTATTCTGGCTTACCCATTACAATTGATCATTGAGGGAATTTTTTGACCCCCTTTGCAAGCTTTTTAAGAAGCATTTTCCGGGCAAATTACCAATACTTTGCAAAACGGTATGATTGATTTAGTGCAGCAAATTATCATTCTGAAGTGAACCATTTGAATGTAAGGTGAGTCAAAAAAAGTTGAAAAGTCTGGCAGGCTCTGCTTATTCTCCGGTAGCTCTCTTACTCCATCCACACAAACAACAAGCGTTGGTTTACTACCAAGAATTTCGTGCAGACTTTCAACAAATTGCTGTTGATTAGTTTTAACAACATCCATTTTGTGTTTAAGATCTAGTGCAATCAGTCCTTCAGAATCCTTAGCGTTTGGAAGGCAGCTGTATCCAATGGTCTGAAGGAAATATAGGAGCGAACATTAGATGATAAAAATGATCACTTCTCTTGCAATTCAAGGAACCGGAAGATCAAACAGGCCAAAACTGCTTGAAACTATCTAAAAGTTTTATTCCGCCATTAATGATCTTGACATTTTGTTTTTAAGCAACTAGGAGGACAAGGACTACTTCTGAAGATTAACATAATTGATGATAAAGATAACTCAGAGATGACGACTAGTAAATCCTCGATTAAGACCCACCTTCGATCAAGCCCCCACCTCAGAACTAATTTTGTAAAATAAACTCCGCTCGAAAATAAACCCCCCTTGCGAGTATTTGACCTCTACAAAGGATCAATTTTACAAAGTTTAAACATTCTTTGCCTTGGTATGATTTCTTGGTATGATAGTTTCAATTCACAAAAATACGTTGGTCTTTCGGCTTCTAACTAGAATTTGAATAATTCATACCCGTCCAGTACTTTGGTGCTATGAATTTTCGAAAGTGGGAACTTCATTCTGGCTCACCCATTACAATTAATCATTGAGGGAATTTTTTGACCCCCTTTGCAAGCTTTTCAAGAAGCATTTTCCGGGCAAATTACCAATACTTTGCGAAACGGTATGATTGATTTAGTGCAGCAAATTATCATTCTTAAGTGAACCATTTGAGTGTAAGGTGTGGCAGGCTCTGGAATAAAAAGTACGTTGGCGATATTGACAACTAAAATGTTGATCTATCAGTCAAAGGCTAGCTTTGATCTGAAATTTTGTTTGGTAAAATCATTCATCTTTTATAGCCAGTAATTAGAAAATGCTGGTGAGGGCTTTGTATGGAAACAGCAGCTCCACGTTTGATTCTGATCGATGACCTACAACGCCTGCCAAAAGTCTTGAAACACCTTTGCTATATTGGCCTTTTTTGGGATTCCCCCCTCTCCCCCTCAGAACAATGCTGTTCTGTGAAGATGAAAAATGGAGATGGTAGGTCAATTCGTGACTCTGATAGAATGCTGGGACAATAACCTTGCAAATCAACATTGTTTCGGGGGTGAGGGGGTGTTTAAACCTAATAGCTATGGTTAGAACTGCGGAATGTCAAGAAATAGCCGAAGCGTTCCAAGGACTTTTGGCAGGCATTGTACTTGCCATTGAAATGTGACTTCAATACAATTGTCTGTTTCAGAAATAGAATTCAAATGTCAATGCTAGTGAATTATGCACCAGAATCGACTGTGGAATTCTTGTTCCCATACAAACTCCTTAACAGCATTTTTCTAGTTTCTAAGTCTAAAAGATGAGTGTTTTTAACAAATAAAATGTCCATATCTATGCTAGCCTTTGACTGGTAGATCAACATCATGGTTTCAAATATGGGCCAGGTATTTGTTATTCCATAGCCCAGCCCAGCCCAGCCCAGCCCAGCCCAGCAAACTTTCTGGTTTTCTTTACTCAACCGATGTAGTTATACAGCATCCATGTAAATCTGCAGTCAAGGGCACACAATCGAAGAGACACAGTACCAACCTTGAATCGACAGAAAGGGTTATCCATTGCGAAAGGAATGGGTTGTTGATTCTCCGCATAATAGCCTTTACCAACGCCCCATAATGCTTGTATTTGATTAAACTTGGCTAAGATAGCATCTCTTTCATCACCAAATACAACGGGCATTGATAACGCAGTTGTCATGGCATTCAATGGATTTGCAAGTGCTTGTTGCTCTGCAGTTAACTGTAGCTGCTGTTGTNGCAAACTTTCTGGTTTTCTTTACTCAACCGATGTAGTTATACAGCATCCATGTAAATCTGCAGTCAAGGGCACACAATCGAAGAGACACAGTACCAACCTTGAATCGACAGAAAGGGTTATCCATTGCGAAAGGAATGGGTTGTTGATTCTCCGCATAATAGCCTTTACCAACGCCCCATAATGCTTGTATTTGATTAAACTTGGCTAAGATAGCATCTCTTTCATCACCAAATACAACGGGCATTGATAACGCAGTTGTCATGGCATTCAATGGATTTGCAAGTGCTTGTTGTTCTGCAGTTAACTGTAGCTGCTGTTGTTGTGATTGTTGTAATCCTGAAAAGAAAAAATAAACAAATACAGTAAGATAATTGCACTTGGAATAGAGTATGATAATTTCACGATGACTCGAGCTAAGCCCATTATCAAGTCACTTGATAACGGGCTCAGCTCGAAGCGTAATAGCCCCGTGTGCAGACTATACCCAAGCAAAAGGTATAGTCTGCGCAACGTTGCTCAATTTTGTTTATTGCATGCGTCAGCATGTTATTTTAAGAGCAGTTTGAATAGTCCTTTCTGCTCGGCGTCTGTTTATTGTCTACTGTGGTGTACTTAAAATACTAAAAACAACAATCCCGATGCAAAAACAAGGAGATTTAGCACGCTGAGAGGCCTTTCTGACTTGCGTCTGAATGGCTTCAGTGATGCAGAGTATCGACTTTCTGACACGGTGTTTCTAATATTAATGTTTTTTGGCACCTAAATCTCTTCAATTTCAACCTTATCTACCAAAGTTAATTCAAAAGATAGAACTGTAAAACTTATTGCAATGAAGTACTTGATACAAACAGACCAGGCACACTGATTGAGTAATAAATACAATACGCGTTTATTCACGTTGGTCTTTATCGCAGCTACTGGTGAGTTACTAACTTATTTCTTTCCTTTCAGGTTTTAAGATTAATTCGTATTTTCTCTTGCAAGATTTAACAGTTTTTTTCTCTTGCTACAGGATCATTCTGGAGCTAACAGTCTTCTTTCTGCAGATTTAGGTGTTTTGATGCTTTTATGGGTTTAATGTGATGAGTTCGTTATTTCAGACTATTTTCAAATTTTGCACACCAAGAATCATTTGCTTAAATAAATAAAAGGCAAAGATGACATAACTGTATTTTCTGTAATACCAAATTGTTAGTACATTACCAGTTAAAGGTAATGTAAAAGGAAAGTAAATTAAAAGTAAAAGGAAAGTTATTGCTTTTATATTGCGCCCCTCTCTATAAGTACATATATTCAGGAGCGCTTTACAATTCCATTACCACCGCAGCTCAGGGATATCTTTCTCGTGATTTTTTTCTTCGCTCTCCGAGGAGCATACTATTGACTCGTGTAACCATACAGTCGGCGCACGAGAGTTTTTGGCGCCCTCATCACTAAGGTACCAATTTCACATCTTGGTGATGTGGTGTACCTACGATACAGGTGTTTGCAGGAGGTCACCCAACCAACCCAGGTAATGATCTGGCCCTATCATACTTAACTTCGTTGATCGGATGGGAACCGGTGTTTCCATGGTGGCAAGTCGTAGGACACAGATAGGAGAAAGAAACTACAGATAGCAATTTGTAGCAAACATTCCAACAAAATGTGAGATAATCATACCTCCAAATGCGGCAGTTGGTTGCGTGAACGAGAACCCGGTACTTGCAGTCGTTTTGGCACCAAACGCTGAGCCTCCTAAAAAAACAAATTACCACAGCTGAACCTTCAAAACTCTAACTTTCAAGAGNCAAGAATCATTTGCTTAAATAAATAAAAGGCAAAGATGACATAACTGTATTTTCTGTAATACCAAATTGTTAGTACATTACCAGTTAAAGGTAATGTAAAAGGAAAGTAAATTAAAAGTAAAAGGAAAGTTATTGCTTTTATATTGCGCCCCTCTCTATAAGTACATATATTCAGGAGCGCTTTACAATTCCATTACCACCGCAGCTCAGGGATATCTTTCTCGTGATTTTTTTCTTCGCTCTCCGAGGAGCATACTATTGACTCGTGTAACCATACAGTCGGCGCACGAGAGTTTTTGGCGCCCTCATCACTAAGGTACCAATTTCACATCTTGGTGATGTGGTGTACCTACGATACAGGTGTTTGCAGGAGGTCACCCAACCAACCCAGGTAATGATCTGGCCCTATCATACTTAA
Organism: Aurelia aurita complex sp. Pacific; assembly: GCA_004194395.1. Lineage (NCBI taxonomy): Eukaryota > Metazoa > Cnidaria > Scyphozoa > Semaeostomeae > Ulmaridae > Aurelia > Aurelia aurita complex sp. Pacific. Next base: position 232,613 of record REGL01000288.1, read on the forward strand.
CTTCGTTGATCGGATGGGAACCGGTGTTTCCATGGTGGCAAGTCGTAGGACACAGATAGGAGAAAGAAACTACAGATAGCAATTTGTAGCAAACATTCCAACAAAATGTGAGATAATCATACCTCCAAATGCGGCAGTTGGTTGCGTGAACGAGAACCCGGTACTTGCAGTCGTTTTGGCACCAAACGCTGAGCCTCCTAAAAAAACAAATTACCACAGCTGAACCTTCAAAACTCTAACTTTCAAGAGAAACATAAATCTATGAGCTGTTTAAGTTATTCTAAGATCTACTCATAGTCAAGCGAAGTAAAGGGTAATGATTGTTCTGCAATAAAGGTGCACACAAAGACATTGACCGCACTCATAAACGTGCTCGATACCAGGGGGAGGACTTGTTCATCCTCCCAAGAGGATAGCATGTGCTATAGCGTCCACAAGTCATTGCTGTAAGGCCACTGTGAGGCAGAAATGTAAGGGAAATTTTTTCATGATTTTGGGCATGTTTTGAAGGGTTTTTGAAGAGGCTTTCTTGGGAAAATCCCACATAATTTCAGAATGGAGCAGCCGATTTCAGTCAGGAAAATTTTACAGTAGATTTGAACATCTTTCCCATTAAACTACATATTTGCCGATAGCATTGTCTTGATATCCAGGCAGACGTGACCTTTCAAACGGGGATTCTTCTTTCTGACTCACCCACCCGGTATTATAAATACCAACTTTAAACATTGATATTGATGTCAAAGTTGTCTGAGATATCGGTTAAGTCAAAATACCTATGTTTGAGTTATTAACGTTGAGCAATAAGGTCTGATAAGGTCTTCTGACGCTGCTTGGTGTACTGGTCTCCATTTTATCTTTGTAGTAGATGGCAACTGTTCGTTTGCTTTCTTTGTCATTCTCAAGCGTATTTTGGGCTTACAATCTGCATCTTTTCCTGTCAGGAGTTCATAGATTGGGCTGGCAATTGATGAGAAATTGGGGATAAATCGACGATAATATCCCAGAAGACCTAATAACTGTCTAACTTCACCGATTGTTGCTGGTGTTTTATCTTTCAAGCTTGTGGCTGCTTTTAGCTTTATTCCATTCTCTCGGAGACGTTGTAGCACTTTCCTGACATCTTCATTGTTCCATATACCGTTGGAAGGCCGCGGGAGCGTTGGTCAGGCCAAATGGAATACGTTCCCATTCAAAGACGCCCCAGGGGGTTACGAATGCAGTCAATGGTTGGCTCTGTTCACTCACAAACCCCTGGTGGTACGCCTTTCCTTGGTCAAGTGTGGTGAACCAACAACTTCCCCCCAAGCTGTCCAACGTCTCTTGTATTCTGGGTAAAGGATGCTTGTCTTGGATCGTTTTCTGGTTTAACAATCGGTAATCAATACATAATCGCAATGATCCATCTCTCTTCCTCACACAAACGCATGGCGAAGAGTACGGTGACTTTGAAGGTCTGATCAATTTTCGGTTGAGTAAGTCCTCGATGTACTGGTTGACTTTACCATAAAGAGGTCTGGGAATTGCTGCATAGTTCTTCTGAACTGGCTGATCATCTTTTAACTTGATTTCTAACTGTAATTCCTTCGCACAGCCGATATCTTGGTCATCTTTTGAAAATGAACTTATTTCATCCCTGAGCATAGCCTCTACCAATTTTCTCTCGTCTGAGCTTAGATGGTTGAGATCAATCTTCTGTAGAACTCCTTCAGTCACTTGACAAGTTTTGACATCTGTTACTTTTCCATTGTGACACTTTGTTGTAGAGCTTCCGGGTCTAGCGGACTGTGGTTCACCTAAATTCATGCTCATCGGAGTGATAGATCTCACTAACTCTAGGGTTCCCAAAGCCGTTCTGGCTGGCAATGATATATTATGATCTGTTTTGTTAGCAATTTGCAACTTTAACACTGGTGAGCTGCCTTTCTTTGCCACTAAAATTGACTCAGTAATTTCTAGTCCAGATGGTAATAAAGATTCTGGATATGGCTCAAACATCATTGGCAGGTTACGATCACGATGTCCCATATCTGCCCTACATGCAACATTGACTGTTTTGTTCTTTGGAATAATGGTTGCATGCTTAAATGACTTGACATTAAACTTACTTTCCTCTTTGGTGCATTGATAAATAAGGTCTACCAAAGCTGCTGATTTGTTCTCTGATAAGTTTCGTAAACTATGACACATCGCTTTTACAAAGTCAGGGCTACATTCTGAATCAGCGGTAGCATTTAAGCATAGTTCTGCTATGACATTAAAGCCAACAATAGGTGTGTCAATGTTCTCTGGAGTGATTAAAAATGGTACTTGAATACTATCTTTCTCACCCTGTTTCTCAGGAAAACTAGACTAAAGTTGAATTATATCCATCCGTTGCAAGGTAGCGCTGTACCATTTGCTGCAACAAGATTCAAATTAGCATAAGCAGCATCAAAAATTTCAGAGATTTCTCTCACTGGAACACCAGTAAAGTATTTATTCACAACAGCTGAAGATATAAGAGAAACTTGTGAGCCTGTATCCCATAAAGCTTCCAACTTGGTTTCATTAATTTCACAACATTTCACAATACATTTCTTACCAACAAGCTTTGAGATTTGTGCATGTTTCTTTGGAGAAACATGGCTTGCAAATACATTTGCATCGTTACTGTCCCCTAATCCTTTTTCTTCTGTGAATAACTTCTTAGATAATTCACTGATAGCTGAACAAATTATCTTGTGCTCCTTCCACTGTGCCTTCTGGCACTGTTTGCTGCAATATCTCACTGTTTAACAATTTTTACACAGCATAAAACTGTTATATTGTTCTAACAAATGGCAATTATTGCATTGTTTATGATGGGACGTCTCAACTTCAGAGGCTAACGGCCGCCCCGCTTCGGTAGCCCCCTGTAGTTTCCCTGTTTTCTCTTTTTACAAGCTCTGAAAAAAATGATCTGACCTTCCACAAATAGAGTAATGATCACAACTTAAATTTTCAGCTTCTTTGCATGAAGTGCACATTGGACGTTGAGTGGTTTTATTGTACAGTAAAACGACAGACCATTTGTTACAAATGGACAAAACATCTTATTGCAGTATTTCCACACACTGGTAATGAGCCATCTTGGTTTTCGGCACATTGAATTAGCAAGGAATGTTAGAGAAACTTACCAAACAAGCTAGTACCAGCACTTCCAAAACCAAATGCTGCAAAAAAGGAAAGTTTTCCCACTGAACATTATTGCATAATAAACTTAGCACTTTGCCTTTATAAGTAAATACATTACAGGCAGAGTGCACATTAGCAGTGTGTCTTACCAAAGGAAGGGCATTATTGTTAGATTTCATTTTAGATCTTGAAGAATAATAAACTTTTTGAGGCAATGCAATCTAGACTTTTAATGATAAGTCCCTTGTATCCCTACGGTAAACCTTGCTCAGCAGGGAGTCATAATGACACTATGAAAAAGCTGACCTTGTAATATGCATTCATCAGACGAATTATGATGGAATCACTGCTTCAAATCTCTGCCTCTAATCTCGAATCTTGTGCCAATGTTATCAGTTGTTCGATCGAATCAAAAGTTCCATCATATTTGCCAATCACCATAGTAATCCACAAATCTCGCAATCTGATTGGTACTCAAGGAAATTGAGAGTGTGGGAACAAATAGGGTCAAGTTTTTCAGAGTAATGATATGAGTCTCTGTTGATGGAATCGCCATCATCAAGTCAAAGAGCACAGTGAAACAAGAGACTCCAGGTCATAAGTCTCGTTGCTTTCCTCTCCTTTCCAGGTTTTTATTCTCTTTTTAAAGCTGGACAGGGTATCAGATTGTTTCTTGACATTGGGAAGTGCCTGCCATAATCTATTCCCCAGAAACAATATCGTCTCTAAGCCATAGCATGTAGTAGGTGCTTGTGACAGCAGTAGACTATAGCAGCTTCTTAACTCAAAAGGACTGTGCTTTTCTACAAAGACCTCCTTCATGAAACTAGGATTAAGCTCCAATTTTGCTTCATAAATTTCAGTCATCAACAACTGTAAATTCCTGATGTGGATTGGGACCGCATTGTCTCTGAGTAACATTGTGTGTGTCAAAATCTGATCTCAAATCTATAGCATCTTCATGGCACAGGCTACGTTGAATATCAAAAGATTAAATTGACTAAAAATGTGATTGTGTACCGGGCTTCGCAGCTTATTCAGTTCCATTCAATTCAAAGAAATAGGTCCTACTATTTACACCGAAATTTGTAAAGATATTGAACGATTGTTGAAATAGGGTGCAGTCTCATTTTCTTACGGTCAAAGCAGAAGAAGTGTACCGCCTATGTTTTCAATGGTCAAATAGAACCGTCCCTTAATTGGATTTAATTTTTTCCATGGCAAATCGCTTAATATCATTATTCATCGTGGATTCCAAGGAAGAGAGCTGCTATATTGTAATCCATTATTTTCTGCCCAAAGGAAGCAATATTCAAATGAAAGAGAAGCAGTTAACAAAGTCAAGTCTCAGATGTCGGATATGATGTTGCTAGCATGAACTCAAAGGATCTTTGTCATTTGTTATTATATGGGAACCCAAATGAAAGCACCTTTGCAAACAGAATCATCATAGAAGCAACTATTTCTATCATCAAAACTTCTGGACGGTTTAATTAAACTTTCTGGAAAAACAGCAGCCTAACCCTTTTTTTTCTTTTTGACTTAAGTGCTCCCGGAATTTGCGTGGGCTGTCTCTGCTCATCGCACTGCTGCCGCGGGTGCATCGGTT
>REGL01000288.1:266097-291636 GCA_004194395.1 Aurelia aurita complex sp. Pacific
TGGCAACGATCGGCCTAGGCGCCTAACTCAACTGTTTCCAAAGTCCATTCTGTTAGTGTTGTCTCAGCTGAAGTCTCGAAGCCTAATAACAACTGGATATCGTCGTGCTCGTCCAACAACTCCTCTTCCTTTTCCCCGTACCCCAAAAACAAAGTGTACAACTTTCCAGCTCGTTGAGTTCGCTTCTGTTTCTTGCAGGAGAGCACAACTCTGAATCCGTTAGCCATTTTAAATTTGTTTGTTCTCGAGAAAACCTGATCACGTGAAAGTGGTGATCACCACAAGAGTTCTCAATTTTCATTGGCTAAGAAACAAGATCTATTTTTAGCTTGCCCAGCTCCCTGCATATGCAGGCCTGGAGGTGGCTATTTATCTCCGTCAACTAACTTTAATGTTCCATGTTTTTATGTTAATGGCCACGGGCGTAGTCATTCTCTTTTGCTGCCCGTTGTATCGTACCTGTAGTGTTTTATAGAAGTTAGAAATTAGAAGTTAGATATAGTAATTAGAAAGTATAGTAGGTAACATGTTCTGTAACATCTGATATGAATCAAAAAAGAAAGAGGAAAAACTTCGTTACATGCCATCACCTTATCCCTTTAAGTAGTAATGTATGCGTATTTTGTATGTAGTTCTAATTTATTTCATGAAACTGTTCTTTTTTATTCATGTCATGTGCAGGGTGTCTCAAAAAAATTTGTGCCCCGTTTGCCTAAAGATTGCAACAAAGGGCAAAAGATTCTCGCCAAACTTTTATATCATGTTGCTTTTCAGATGTTCAAATAAAGTTTGCTGCCATCCCCGTAAAAATCCATTGCAAAATGATGGAGCTATGAGCTTCAGAAAACAAAATTTGCATGATGACTAAAACCAGCGGTCGGCCATTTTGTCTTATTATTTTGCAGTGATAAGTAGCTTCGCGTGAGGTTAGAAATAATTTCTGTGAGGTCAGAAATAGTGGAACTCTCTGAAGATTATCGGAATTTTCACGAGGGCTATGAAATTGGAGGCTGCTGTTCATTTTCCATCCATGAAGCTAATTATCGCAGCAAAATATTAAGACAAAATGGCCGACCGCTGGTTTCAGTCGTCGAACAAATTTGGTCTCCTGGCAAATTTAGCTCCATCATTTGTCAACGGATTTTTATGGAATGGTAGCAAACTTTAATTGAAAATCTGCAGAGCAACATCATGCAAAAGTTTGGGAGAATCTTTTGCCGTTTGGTCGCAATCTTCAGGCAAACGGGGCACAACTTTTTGGGACACCCTGTATTGTTCTACTCGCGTATCTTAAAATGATTTTTATCTCCATGTTCGTGGTCTCGTGGACTTGCCCAAGTCCTTACAGTGGCATTGGGGTACATACAGCCTTTGCTCCCGCGGGGTTTCGTCGATCTTAGTAGTACTGTAGAGTAGTTTTATAAGTAGCGTAGCTCGCAACTTGTATCGAAAATTTTCACTGGAATATGAAAAAACTTTTTCTTAAATCAAGAATTTCCCCAAAATAGCTTCTGTGGGCCTTGGCTAAGGACACAAGTGAATTGATCAGTTTGATTCACTTCTAAAACTAATTTATACCTTCCTGTCCTTCCTTTAAATATTGCTTTCTTGTGGAAATAAAACCGTCAACAGGAAATTTTGCTCTCTGAGATCAATGATGGACAATGAAAATAACATTGCATATCAACGCCTACATGATAGTGGACAGCCCGGGGGGGGGGGGTACTTGACTTTCAATTGTACGGGAGGGTGCATTCCAAGAAAAAAAATTTTCACCCGGCTTTAGAAATTTTCCCTCGAAATGATAGCCGGCTTTAAAAAAAAAAAAAAAAAAAAAAAAAAAAAAAACATGGCGTCAGCAAAATATACTAAGTACCCCCCCCCCCCGGGTGGACAGCCCAATTTCACAGTTTTTGATACATCTAAAGAGAAATTACAACACCTAACATTATGAGAACGATCACGAAAGTTAAGTTGAAGCCTCAATGAGATGATGGAAATTAAAACACCTAACATTATGAGAACGATCTCGAAAGTTCAGTAAAAGCCTCAATGAGATGATAGGTTCAAAAGAGGCAAACTGGGCATGCATTGCTTTGGTGCGTGCACTGCGTAGTAAGATCTATCAAACAGTGGATACATAGCTCAACTCACGCGATAGATGGAAAGAAGCTACAATAACTGCCCAAAGTCCCTGGAACACTTAGGCCATCTCTCTATAATCCTTTTTTTCATCCATAACAATTAGTTGAGGCACACCTTCAAGCCAAACAATAATATTTGCAAGGTTACTATCCCGTGTCCCAGTCGCGAATAGTCCTGTCATGGTTTGTTCTGAGGAGGAGATGGGATAATCGTAAAACAAGGCCAATTAGCAACGGTGTTCCAAGACTGTTGGCAGGCATTGTATGTAGTTGCCAATTTTGGTATAATTGAAACACTTAATGATCAGTCGTGTTGAGAATGCGTGTCCTCAAAATATAAATTATCACCTCAATGCTCAGATATGTATACGATAAAAAAAGGCACATGTTTGCATCCATATTTCGTGCGTACATTCTCGTGAAAACTCCTCTTCGGATGCACAATGATAGATTTAGCCATCCATAATTCAATGAATCCTTTGCAAAGTCCGGCAAAAGTCACGGCTCCACAGCTGCGAGCTGGAGGATGATTTTTCTTGTTAATGTCATATTTCATGACGGCTCAGTAGATTTTATAAGAAACATAAGGAATACCCTGGGTACCAGAGCCTCAAAATTAGAAGGAAATTAAAAATTTGGAAAAGGAAGAGAGAAGGAAGAAAGGAGGCTATAATATTTGTGTATTTTTGGCAACTTTCTTTCCTTCTTTATATTTTTTAATTTTTTTATTTTATTATTTTTGGCTCTGGTACCCCGGTCAAAATAACAAAATTGGCATCCGGAGACAGGTTTGACTTCTTCTAGATTCTGTTTCTTGCAATTTTCTTTGCTCAAGCGTGTTGATTGACTACTGACTACTATTTTTTTTGCAATCGATAATTTCTTTTATTGATGCTCCAATCAAAAGCAACGCTCAAGCGTGTTGATTGACTACTGGGCCGTGGAAACTAATTTTTTTGCAATCGATGATTGGTTTTATTGGTGCTCCAATCAAAAGCAACGGATAAAGTCGTTACAGAATCCGACCTAATTCACTGAAGAAATATCAAAATATCAAGAGTTTATCAAGACCCACCAGCGAAAGAAACACTTGCATTTCAGCTTCTGCAATTCGTCTACCTGTAATAATAGAAAATATAAGGATATGCTTATTCATACTTTTCGAAGAATACATTAAATCCCCGCATATAAGAACCTACTCTTTTGAAATCCAGGTTGAAATAGGTTCTTATTTTAAAGGTACCAAGAGCAATTTCAAGGTATAAAGGTTCATATTTGAAGTGTCTTGCGTGGCTTGCGTAGGCCGCTTTAGGATCTTCACCAAAGATTTCCAGCCCTGTTACTTGTTTTGGTAAAGTAATTATATACCAAATACCCAATTCTAAGCTTACAAACAGCAGGGGAGGAGATTCAAACTTTAACAGCCAACTGGGACAAAAATTAACTTAATAATGACAATCCAAAATCAACTTTGCTGCCACTGCAAAAAGAACAGATTTTTCATCAAACTGAAACAGGTTCTTAATTATGGGGTGCATAATTTAGGAAAAACAGCCTCTAGGTTCTTATTTTTTTAGGTTCTTATATGTGGGGATTTACTGTATGCGTTCATTCTTCATTTGCTTGAATAAGACAACGCTTTCCCTTCTAAATATATATCATGGCCCAGACGATCAATAACCACTTCGCCTTATACTTTGCCTTACGGAGAACATTGAAAATGATTATATTGGAGAATATCGAAGAAATGCTTGTGTGCACTTTAAACTGAACTTAGCAACTGTGGTCCTGGACGCAGGAATGCAAGGGGCACCCGCAAGTGAAAGGATATACCAAAATCAAAACCTCGAAACATCCCAGTGGGTTTTTAGCTGATAAGGTGCGAAAGTCAGAAATCACCGTATAGACAATAGATAATTTTGATATTTGGAAAAGGGTCTGGGGAGAGCAATAGTTTTCTGGTAAATGGCTGCCACATGGCTTTCACGAACGATAAATTTAATTCTACAAATCTATTGATTTCAAATTTACGATCAACTTATACACCTACTCCAACCATTAAAGACATTAAAGAATCACGATTTCGGGAGACATCGTGCCATTCGAAAGCCTCCACCATGCCAGCAGAACCCAGTCTATCAGTACCAGCATGATAAACACACACAAATATTATCACCATACTTTACAACCATTCGTTGGCACACCCTGCAAAACCACAGACACTGTAACAGCGATTTGCAGAATTGCATCTCTGTTGCCTGACTGAGGATTTAAATTAATTATGAGAGTGTATCTATAATTTAGAGTGCATCAAATTGATCTCAAATAAAGAATTCATCAAAATGAGATTCCGTTGTCTCTTCCTACAACTTGAAGGGACTGTAGTGGCTGTAGTAAATTTTTCATAGGCATTATTTTCTAAATTCTACTGATACAATACCGTTGAAACGGAATCATGCTTCCCCATCAATATTTCACACCAAAAGGTCAAAATCTACGTGATAGTGAGCAAGCCACTGTTAGCAGGTGGAGGTCTTGCACAGTGGACTAGAGGCAGACACTCGAAAATTTGGAAGTTCTCTAAATCACTAGTTGTTATGCAGTGTTAGAAAGCTGAATGATTGGGCTTTGTGCGCTTTTTAAAGTTTTCATTTATGAGGTATTACCTAGAGTTATAGATTTTTGAATCTGAGAAAATTGGACGAAATTCTTTAAAATTTTACACCCAGCATTCTAGTGACAAATAATATGGATAAATGTTTTTCGGCTATGTAAATGGGTTGCAGATGGTTTGATCAGCATTACCAGAACGTACACAGTCACTGTATATTAAAAAGCAAGATGAACATGCTTTATCAAGTCTCCGTTTACCACAGCAACAGTTTTCTTTAGACACTTAGTCAGATTTGTCGAGTTCTTCAGAGGGCAAAATTTAACTTCAATGAAGAATATCTCAAAAAGTACGAGAAGAAACATACAACACCAGTACATTTTCTGAAAGAGCAGCTTATGATAAGTATATTTCTGAAGGTTTCATTATGTTTCACCTCGGCAAATTAAAATAAACAGAGGAGAAAGGCATTTTTTGGGGATATTTTGTGTGTCCCAAGGAAAGGTATTGAGACCAGGCCAATTTTTTCAGAATATTATAAAATATTTGAATTAAAGAGTATCCCCTAGGTAATATTGTGGTAATATCATGTGCATAGGAACCTTCAACATAGCTTTTGCTTATATGGAAATGTACCAGAAAGGAGCTTTTTCCATAGAATTCCCAACACTGGAATATGGGTCCCAGTTCCCCTAAATGTGGAGAAATATTCAACTTTACTCATTGTTCCAATAGAATACGTCGAAAAGAGCCATCAGTTACCATTGCTGATTTTCTTGAGACCGATGAGTATACAAAGAATTTTTGCTTCAGAGTCTAAAAATTAGAATATCTGGCTCCAGCCCCTCTAAACATGAAAATTTACAATTGTTTGTAAACCAATTGATTTATCCTTCTCATACATTGAAGACGAGCTACCAACTGTTCCTGTACATTTATTTCCCTGGAGATATCCACAAATGTCTGCAAAATCATCATTTTGGCCCACTGTGTCTTGGACAATCAAGTAATAGAGCTTTTCGCTTATTTCTAATTTCAGAAGGAAATACTACACGTAAAATTATGGAAAAAGCTTGAAAATTAAGTCTAGCCTTGGTAAAATGGTGGATTTAAGTTGTGGATACATTTTTCAAACAGTAGTGGATACATTTTTCTAACTCATCCAATTCATAATTCAGATTGGGTGCCCAAGAAAGTTCCCACAATTGAAAAACATCAAAATTTGATCACATGGCCAATCTTAAAATTCTTTTTTGGCAAGAAGATTAAGGATCAAATTATATTCACAGAAATATATTCTATAGAGGCCCGATTAATTTACCTTCGGTTTTAAGGAAGTTGTCTAACTACCGGGTATCCCAAAAAAAGTACTCCTGTTTGAAAAATCATCAAAATTTGATTACATGACCGATCTTCAATTTTCTTTTTTTGCCAAATAGATCAAGGACCAAATTCTTTTCCCAGACATAACTGATCTTATAGCTGCTTTAAAATTAGCAAAATTAGCTCTTTTTAGGGCTACCAGGTTTTGAATCATACTGCAAAAAAGCATTTATGTTTGCCAGATCAATTTCTTTGCGCATATAAAGCTTCTAGTTCGGTCATAAATGACAGAAAGAAAGCACACTATCATTGGAGACTTCGATGACGAGGAAAAATCTGAAAATTTAGAATGTTAGGAAAGATTGAATATTTTACTTGAAAATTATAGCTCAAAATAAGGTTTTTCAATGTGTAATTTTTCTACCTTGTTTTAGCATCCATGAATATTTTTGGGTCTTTGACAAAACAAATCAAAAAGAACACTTGATCAAAGGTTTGATAATCAATTTTTTGGTGATTTTTTAAACAGGACTACTTTTTTGGGACACCCGGTATCTTAAATAGCCGTATTCCCTGTGACTTCAAACAACCTTTTCTCCACGCTCCGCGTTCCACGCAGAAATATAAGTCCTCAAGGATATAAAAAGAATGAACGCAAACAACTTTCCATCTTGGCCTAATTTCAAATACAGCCAGGTAACCTTTCACTAGTAGTCTGTTCAGAATTTATCATTTGAACTGGAATCAGTCCAGGATATTGGGTTAGAAAACAAACTATTGCAATTATTCGATTAGTCGTTGCATTAACATTTTCTCCAGATTGTCTGATGTTCATACCAGGGTTTTACGCAATACCAAGTGCAATCTTGCTGTACCAAAAATGAGAACAGCTTACGGCCAAAAATCATTTGCGTTTCGTGGAGCCAATGCATGGAATAAACTCGACTCAGAAATTAAATTAGCCCCTTCGATTCAGTCATTTAAAACGAAACTAAAAGCTTTGAATTGAGAATATTCAAGGAAAGCTGATCTGTATCGAAAGTATTATCTTTATTTTTCTTTTTCACATTTAGTNATTTATCATTTGAACTGGAATCAGTCCAGGATATTGGGTTAGAAAACAAACTATTGCAATTATTCGATTAGTCGTTGCATTAACATTTTCTCCAGATTGTCTGATGTTCATACCAGGGTTTTACGCAATACCAAGTGCAATCTTGCTGTACCAAAAATGAGAACAGCTTACGGCCAAAAATCATTTGCGTTTCGTGGAGCCAATGCATGGAATAAACTCGACTCAGAAATTAAATTAGCCCCTTCGATTCAGTCATTTAAAACGAAACTAAAAGCTTTGAATTGAGAATATTCAAGGAAAGCTGATCTGTATCGAAAGTGTTATCTTTATTTTTCTTTTTCACATTTAGTAGCTATTTAATAGGAAAATTTTGTAAATAGGTTGTATCTTTAGGTTTATTAGCTGTTTTGTTTTGTTGCTGGGTCAATTGGAAAGCAGTTGCTTAATTATTTTACTGAATTGTATCCCAGGGTAAATATGTTTAAAATGAAAAATGAAAATGAAAAATTAACTAGAATGTAAAAATTATATTTTTGGCTGTGCATGATGGCTATCACCACTTCTCCTTAAAGATGACTTTGATTGTGTCAGCACTCGGAAAAGTAAAAGATAAATACTTATTTTTGGCTCAATCACGAAGTTCTGGATAAGAAAACTACGTCACTGGCTACTGGTTTCTCACTTACCAACACAAGATCGAACCCCAAAACCAAAAGGTTGTGAAGCAAATGGATTCGTATCCTTCGCATTGTCAGTACCACGCAGCCACCTCTCAGGTATATAGGATTCCGCGTTTTCAAATATTTCCTCATTCCTTGCCATTGCAAAATTGTTGATGATCATCAAAGTCTGCAAGAAGAGAAACAGATGACCTATTCTACACGAAGGCAGCATTAGGAAATGTTAAGATTGAAGAGAATAATCTGAGCAAACAAAACGACCAGAGTGGGATTTGAACTCATGTCTATGCACTATGCACGTCCACGCTCTACCAACTGCATGGCCGGATCCAGCCTACAAGTGAACGGAAAAATAACTTGCACAACGGTTGCCGACAAAAATAGGAGGTAAGAATGAAAGTCCTCGTTATGAGAGTATTTTTGTTGTTCTACCATACAAGGCCAAGGAGATTGGTGTTTTTCTTCACAATTTCTCGAAGGAGCTTAAAAGTAGGTTCGTTTTGCGGTGAGTTGTGCACTTCTCACATGCTGTGAATTCATCGTGAAGGGGACAGGTATTTGCCCATTCTCTATATGCGCTACTGATCAACTGAGCTAAAACAACAACAACAACAACAACAACACTAATAACAACACTAATAACAATTCGGACATTATTCACCAAGGCCTGAGCAATTTCAACAACCTTTCATAAAAATTTTCAACCTGCCTCAAAACGACATTACCTTAGCTGGAATATTGTATCCGTTTAGAGTAATGTCTCTCAAATACAATCTTGGCAATCCAATAGCAATAGGATATAACCTAAGAGACAGAAAAAAATGTCAAGTGCCGTGTACCGGGTGTCCCAGAAAGGAACCAGCTGTCAAAGGAAAAAGTATACAGATTTCCTTGAGAATTTAGCTTTTTAATCAATGGCAAATCAATTTCAAAATGTTTCTCGATAGTTACCTAGAACATACCGTAGAGAAGGTGTTGTGGTGCAGTGGTATAATCCTCTTACATTGCAGCCAGAACAGTCAGGGGGACCGGATTCGATCCCAGGTAGAGCCCCATCACTTTGAGCGTCAAGGGGTCGTGGACTCGATTAGGTCTATTCTACGTCTGTGATTCCAGCGCTTGGCGTTAAAACCGCAACTTCACCTTCACCTTCACACCTCATCTGCTGATAGTGTTGCTTTGGGAGGGGCCCAGTTGTTCAAACCACGATTAGCGCTAATCTTGGATTACAGGCATAATTCTGTAGCCATTTGCATAGTCGTAATCCGGTGTTAGCTTGATATAGTTTTGAACAAGCAGGCCCTGAAGAATAAATCTTAGAAATTCAAATATCTAGTTTCATGTACATCTTGTTTCATCTTACTAGTCTCACATTTTCACTTAGTTTCAGCATATCTTTTAGGTATTGAGGAGCTGTGCCTTTAGGTGCCTTAAAAACTAGCGTTAGAATTTTATGTTCAATTCTGAGATGTATGGGCAAATAATGAAATTGTTTTAGACATCTTGTGCCACTTTCATCGGCGATCCTTCCAAGTACAACTCTGGCAGCTAACACTTTTACTCTTTGCAGTCTGTTGATTTCGTGTTTTGGTAGGCCTATTAAAATTGCATTTGAATAATCTAGGTGGCTTCGTTGTGGGCACATTAATGAAAGACAAGACCCCCCCCCCACCCCGGGATTAAACTTACCTCATCCCTTCCTTGAAGCAAGCTCTCAGGTAAGGCATTTTTTGAACCATTTCAGCTGTCACGACATTATCATCCTTGATGTGTTGGCGAACTTCCTCGTGTAATTTGTCCTGCTTATCAAGGTTCCTTCCAAGCATATACATTATCCAGAACATTGAGTTGGAGGTCTACAAAATAAAGAATCTGCCTTTGAGAATGAAACCTAGTTTGCCATATGGCTCTATTCATCTGCAAAACTCGACATTCAAGAAATTATTGACCTTAACGTGAAATCTCCATGGGAAAATTGTACAGCAGCTCGAACTATTCTGTAGCACAGTTCTACAAGCTCCAAGGGTCATTAGCGAATTTATGAAACCAGTACGGCACAACGAGCCAGCACGTCATATTTTGCCTGCAAACAAAGTATCGTTTCCTACATGCTATATTTGACATATTATCAAAAGGGCCAAGATGAAACCTCGTCCTTCAGTTAAAGGACTGAGAACCTTCATTTTTCCTTGAACACTGACATTCAAAACGAGCGTGTTTTACTTTGGATGGCTAGATTTGCATACGAAGAATGACAGAAATGGAGTACTATACAAAGCTACAAATTGTGGAATTGAAAAGGACAACTTGATAGTCTCTCGAAGGAAGAAAATTTGCAAGAAAAACAAGCAACCTACCGGGTGAGTCAGAAAAAAGAATCCCCGCTTGGAAGGCCTGAAAACTGTCTTGTTTTATTTCCAATATGTTCAATTAGGTTCAGTAATTTACCCGGCCTTAATCGGCCATTCCTTCCCGTTGATATGGGTGCTTTTCTGGAAAAAGCCCCTTCTAAAAGCCTGCAAAAATGAATGAAAACAATAAGATTTTCCTTCCTAAAATTGAAGACACTCACAAAAATTCATGTAAGTTGTCCACTTGGGAGAATTGAATCCTCCTGAATAGGTCATCGATACCAGGGGGGGGGGGGACTTGTTCATCCTCCCAAGAGGATAGCACGTGCTAAAGAGTCCACAAGTCATTGCTGTAAGGCCATTGTAAGGCTGAACTGTTGGGGAAATTTGTTCATGATTTTGGGCACGTTTTGAAGGCTTTTTGAAGTGGCTTTCTCGGGAAAATCACTCATAATGTCAGAATGGAGTGGCCGATTTCAGTCAGGTAAATTTTATAGTAGATTTGAACATTTCTACCATTAAACTATATATTTGCCGGTATCATTGTCTTGATATCCAAGGAGCCGTGACCTTTCAAACGGGGATTCTTTTTTTTCTGACTCACCCGGTATTAAGCCGATAGCCGATGGTCTAAAACAAAAGAAACTTTGCGTTCTGCCTTTGTAGTATAGGTTCCAAATCTTCCAAAAGGCTGGTGTAAAATTCAACTGAACTGAATTTTACTAGTCCTATGAACTGAATGTCTTTAAAGAAACTTTAGCTATTTCGCTAAGATGATACCATTGGACTTTTCCGAAATCTTCAATATTTCCAGATTTAGAGTGTTTTTCTTGTTTTTCAAGATCTCAACAATAATTTTCAAAATACTTAAAACCATCGTAATTTCTAAACTGTTTGACGCAACATGAAATAATTTCCAAGGAAACCATAGTTTACGAATGTCTCGATATACACGTATTTTTTTATGAGAAATTAAGAATTTGGGCCAGTACTGAAAGTTTCTTAAAATTATCAGATTTTGGGTACTCAGAGTTTCTTACGAGTTTCTTAGAGGTTCCATGTCAATCTTCATATTCACTTCCTGTGCCCTCGTGAACATTTCAAAACGCTGTTTTTACAGTAAGCCTTTCCAATATTTACCTTACGAGTAATAAGATACAGGAAACGAATGAAAGAAAAATAAAAATATGCCAAGGATTTCCTCTATCAAAATAAATAGTTTCTTAACTTTTATGTTCCCAGTACTGGAGTTTCTTAGTTTTTTGGCGATCTGAAAGTTGAGTTTCTTATGGGCAGTTTCTCATAAAAAATACGTGTATGGTATCAAGCAAAGAGTTTTACTAATTTTAGTTTTACTAATAGTTTTATCAATTTTACTAGCTCTTTGAACTGAATGTCTTCAAAGAAACTTTAGCTATTTCGCTAAGATGATACCACTGGACTTTTCTGAAATCTTCTTCAATATCTCCAGATTTAGTGTTTTTCTTGTTTTTCAAGATGTCAAGAATACTTTTCAAAAAAACTTAAAACGATCGTAATTTCTAAACTGTTTGACGCAACATGAAATAATTTCGAAGGAAACCATAGTTTAAGAATGTCTCGATATATGGTATTTAGAAAGCTTCTTCCAAGCCATTGAACTAGGTAGAAGAAATAGCGCATAGAATTTTAAACCCACCTTTTTATGCCGATTTAAAGATTTGGAACCAATGATTGACTTTGCAGTAAAACTTTACATAACGGATGGCTAAAAAAGGTAACCAAACCATTAAGAAGGTAAACAAATTTTTTAAAAAACTTTCTTAATGGAAGACTTTGATTAATGTGTAAGGCATAAAATACGCACACCTGCTGAGTCAGAATCAGTTCGTTATCAGCTGAAGTTACAGAGAAAGGAAGTTTTGAAAAATTATGGTCACAAAAACCACTGTAACAAAATTACTAACTATCAATAATGCTAGCACTCCAACACATTCCTTGATCTGTTGAATAATTGTTATGCAGATAACGGGTTTCCCAATTTCTAGTGCCAGCTAGAGTGGTTTCTAAATTGATCTTCGTAATATTAAAGGACTGAGTGTAATTTTTAGTACCGGGTGTCCCAAAAAAAGTTGTAATTTAGTAATTATTTTCAAAAGAAGATGCAAATAAAGATGGTAACAATGCGGTAACTGGTTTGAGAGAAAATTCTTGTTTAAGACATTTTCTTTGGTCAAAATTTGCAAATGATTATCAGTGATTTTGTTACAGTGCAGTGGTTTTTGCCCGGGGGGGGGGGTATTTAGTATATTTGTCCGACGGGGATGTGCCGTTTTTAAGGGTATCGTTTTCACCAATTTTTTCTAGCACATGGTATCAAAATGAGGCAATTTTTCTAGAGCAGGTTTTCGAAACATGTCAAAAGGGAATAATCTGCTAGATCGGGTCGTTTTTCGGTCAGAATTCATGTTTTTGAGTGTACTTTTCAAAATTTTTCTCTAGAACAGGTTATCATTTTGAGCGAAAAATTCTGGAGCAGGGTAAAAAAAAAGTTTTTTTGGGCACACCCCCGTACAAATTTAAGTCAAGTACCCCCCCCCCCGGGGGTTTTTGTGACCATAATCTTTTAAAATTTCCTTTCTCTGTAAATACAGCTGACAATGACCTGGTTCTTACGTAGTAGGGTTATCCATTTCATTTTGTAATTTGTGCCGTGTAAATTCAATCAAAAGATCGCATTCAGAAAGTTTTCAGCAAATGTTTTACCAAGGGGGCTATTTTGTTCGCCCACCAGTTATACTGTTAATGATTTATGGATGCTTACGGTATCCAGCCCTCCTCCATATACATCAATAGCATGAGTGGCACACTCTTTGGGACTCATTTTGTCATTGTTCAACAAGTTTGCAACAAATGAACTTCCTATGAAATAAAACGAAGGAATCAATGAAATATTGAGGAGAAAGTTTGGCGAGAAAAACTGGCACTGAAGACTGAAGGTAGAAGGACGGATATATTGGTATCAAGCCTATGAACAGGATAAAAGAACGTGATGTGCTGCCAGGGTTCTCATTGTTTTAATCTATAAAGAACATCACATCGTGTTTTCGTGAGCGCGGATCGGCTCGAACCCGCTGAAGAGGGGCAGCCCTTCTCCAGTAAAATCCTTCAAGCGTTCACATGAATCCATTGCATTAGCCAGTTCGGGTCAACCTAGGTGGTCAACCCTTCTCGAGGGTAGGGATGACCCGT
The DNA here is from genome assembly GCA_004194395.1 of Aurelia aurita complex sp. Pacific. Classification (NCBI taxonomy): domain Eukaryota; kingdom Metazoa; phylum Cnidaria; class Scyphozoa; order Semaeostomeae; family Ulmaridae; genus Aurelia; species Aurelia aurita complex sp. Pacific. Next base: position 279,513 of record REGL01000288.1, read on the forward strand.
TAAGGCGGCCTAGCTTTTAGTAGAACTTTTTCATGAAAGGCAGGTCAGCTCAACTCAGGGTTGTGTAACTGCTTAAAAGTAGCCAATTGGTTGAAGAAAAGGTATTATCATGAAAATAAAAGGCAGACAAAACGCCAACTGGCCATGTGTCAAATAATGCAACTCACAGAGCTGCCCTAGGCTGGCTATTTGCCACGCCACAGAGCTGCCAGAGCTCATGTAAACAGCATGTCTTTCAATGAGGTAGATTGAGCTGACCCAAGGTGGATACTTCCCCGGGCTCATTTAAATGGGCCGCTAGATTGCCTCAGCTAAGCTGCTTTGGCCTGTGTGTAGATTGTACCTTTCCACTTCGCAATGGAAAGTAAAAATAAAGTCTGCACTCAGGCAACGCTGCTTCAGCATACAAGTCAAATCTTCAATAGGGCACAGGGAAACCCGCAAATCCTCCAATTTCACGCTTATAATGCAATACTATCGTCGTATTCCAATCACATGGCCGAAAATAAAGTTTCTGATACAACTTTTCGAGTACCTTCACGAAAATGAAAATGCATATTCGACCAATAAAGATACAGAGCTGGTTTTACCACGAATCGATTCTACAGGCCCCACTCCGCATTTTTTTTTCTGCATTTGGTTAAAATCTCATCAGGGATCGGCGTTACATCGAATTTCGCTCCTTCGTTGATAGGTCTTTGCTCAGGACTTTTTCAGGAACGCTACAAATAAGATATAGCTTTCAAAATTCTACATGTTACGTAAATTATGTCCAGGAAAACATGAAAATATTTGTTTGCGTAATTTGGGAGAATCATTGACGAATTAAAGCTATTTCCTACCAAGAAAGTTAATGGGCCTACCTTCACCCGGAGCAGAATCCCAGTAATCGACATCATATAAGTCTCTTTCACAGGAATAAAAAGCGGATACATTTACGAATAGGGTCACCACCGATGCAATTTTTTTCCACCATTTCATCATAGATAATTTCGATAAAATGTGATAAGATTTCACAGCCTCTGCAGTAAACCGTGCAGCAAAACCGTCCAACTACCATCGATTCAAAGTTTTCTCATTGCAAACACCTTGGAAGTCTTGGAAGATTTGCATAAAACAGGAAGGTTTTGCAAGACTTAGCATAAGTTCCAAATCTTTAAAAAGGCTGGTGTAAAATTCACTGACGTATTTCTTTGAACTGAATGACTGCAAGTAAACTGTTGCTTTTTCTCTATAATTCTACCGTTGAACCTTTCTGAAATCTCCAATATTTTCAGAATTAGAGTGAAAATTCAAGAAAAATTTTCAAAAACACTTAAAACCATCGTAATTTCTAAACTGTTTGACGCAACATGAAATAATTTTCAAGAAAACCATAGTTTATGGATGTCTAGAATATGGTATCAAGCAAAAGTCTTTCACTCTTCTGGTTTATGATTTAGAAATTTGATGACATCACATCCTCTAAAGAGTTGAAATGCAAGATACGCTGTAATTTCCAAAGATATTCAAAAACTTCTGAAAAGTCCAATTGTAGAATTATAGATAAGTATCTAAAGTTTCTTTCAAGCCATTCGATCAAAAGAAGTAGGTCATAGAAATTCACACCCACCTTTTTACGCCGATCAAAAGATTTGGAACCTATGCTGCAAGACTTAGGTGTCCCATATGACACAGCAAAATGATACATTTGAGAATAAATTGCACACTCCTAAAAAGCATTCTATCGTAGCAAATAAAGAGAAAATAAAATGTTTCTAAAAATTGCAAATCATTTTGTCACATTGGAAAAGCACATAATTTGAGTAAAGAAATCTCCCCTGCAATCTATTCTCAACTCAAAGGTGCACAATCTATTGTCAAAGGTATCAATTTGATGTTTCATATGGGAAACCTGAGCCTTGCACAACCTTTTGTTTTATGCAAGTGTTACAAAACCTCCAAGGTGTTTGCAACAAGAAAACTTTGAATCGACGGTAGTTGGGCAGTTTGCTGCAGAGGCTGTGAAATCCTGTCACATTTTATTGAAATCATCGATGATAAAATGGTGGAAAGAAAGTGGATTTGTGGTGACCTTATTCGTAAATTTTTCGGTTGGTTATTATTGCAATATAAAGTGATGCTGATTATGGGGATTATGCTGTGGGTGAAGGTAGGCCCACTAGCTTTCTTGGTAGCAAATAGGTTTAATTCGTCAAAGATTTTTGAAAATCACACAAACAAATATTTTCATGTATTTCTAGATATAATTCACAAAACATGTAAAATTTTGAAAGCTATATCTTATTTGTAGCGTTCCTGAAAAATTCTCGAGCATAGGTCAATGTTCGAAGGAATGAAATTCGATGTAACGCCCGCCAATCCCTGATGAAATTTTAACCAAATGCAGAAAAACAAATATGAAGTGGGGCCTGTAGAATCGATTAGTGGTGAAGGTACTCGAAAAGTTGTCCCAAAAACCTTATTTTGAGTCATGTGATCGGAATACGACGATATCATTAGCTTATAAGCGTAAAATTGGAAGTTTTGCGGGTTTCCATGTGCCGTATTGGAGAGATTTGACTTATGCTCGCTGCTTCAACTTAATTCATTTTTCGTTAACTCCTACAAGAGGCATTTTACAAAATAGTGCACCAAGCTGCAAGAAAGTGAGACTTAAACAAAACAGCAGAAAATCGTCTCAGTTTCCTTAAAGGCTCCCTCGTAGGGGCTCTTGCAGGAATTCTTGCCTCTGACTGGCAAGTTCTGTTGAGTTTGCATGAACTTTTCACATGGGTGTATGTACGGTGAGACTTCCTGATTTATGGGTATGGTTTTCAAGGATTTTATATATATTCCGGATTTATGGGTATGATTCTTTGCAAAACTTCCTCTATGTGTGAACTTTTTGGATTTTCCGGACTTATGGGTATACTTTCGAGAACATTTTCGGATTTATGTGAATGGTATCATGGAAACTTAAGTTACCCCGTTACGAGATTTGTCAAAGAACTCAAAGGATAAATGCATCCTACTCTAGTTTTACAAACCTAAAGCAAGGTCAGCAGTTTTCTTGTTTTCTTCACAATCTGCTAAATGATCGACGATATTTTGAATGAAGAATTTTCCACTGTCATAAAAATCAACGATGTGTTCCTTCATCTTGTTATATTCGCTACGGTAAATGTACTTTAAGATTGGCAGCCTTGATAATTTGTTGCTCGTCCTAATAACACCATCAACTGCATTGTAAACTTTCATCGCTTCTTTGCTTGGAGGGTAGTCTAGTAATCCTGTTCTTTGACCAAATGTGAATGTCCCAATCGCTGTAAGAAATGTAAAAAACAGGCTGTCGCATTTCTTATTGGGCGAGTAAAAAACAATCCCCGTTTGCAGGGACGCTGGAGCGATGGTAGGGCCAGGGGGCGACTAGGAACGTAAGGGCAATCGAGACCGAAGGCGAGCGAAGCGAGCCGAAAAATTGGGGGGTCCACGGGTACTACCCCGGGAAAATTTTTGTCGCCACGCCCTTTAGATTGGCTTAAAATGCTATCAACAATGTTCAACGAAACTTAATCATGTTCTTTCGCGAAATTGTTCGGCTATTTCTCCTGATTTCTTCCCATGACTTCCGTTGCATCGTATTTAATGCTGTCAAAGTAAATTATTGTTTTTCATTGAAAGGGTATTTTTGCCCCCCTTGCCCCCCTTAGGAAAGGACAGGAGGGGCACTTTTTGAATAAGCAAGTTTCCAATGATACGATCAAAATTGGATGCTGGCAATGAGACTAAATGCAGCAGATTTTGTCTGTACGACATGTCCAAAATCAATGATTAATTTGTTTGCATTAATCAAGCTAGTCTGTTATTAGGCAGAACCTTTCAAATGTTTCCTACCAGAATTCCTGAAATCATATCCATAATTACGCTTGTGTCTAAAGTTTTGAAGTAAAATATATCGACATTAGGTCCCAGTCTACAAAGATCGCCTTAACACTGACATTTAATTTCACATTTGAATCGGGCATGTAATTTCGCATCTAAATAGCCAGTCCTAAATTTGTATGACAAGTTTTGAAAGATTTATTAATTGTTTCCCGAAAATGAGATAATGGGCACACAGTGCTGTCTGATTACTGTAATCATTGATTCAGCTACAACTTGCTTCACTAGACGGTTGTCTATGACTTGACTTTGTAGGAACAGCGATTCTCAGTATTTCTTACCTCACATTCTTATGTTTAAAGTTAGTTGACGCAGCTAATATAAGTAGAGGTAAGCTATAAATAGAACTATTGTCTAGAAATGCATATGCAGCTCTTGAGTCAGATATCTATCTCCGCAACTAACTTTAAGCAAGATGTCCCTTGCATGTGATGTCAAGATAGCTTATTGCCCGTCTAAAATGTATACTTTTTGGAGGACGCTGTTGATTTGCCTATTTACAAGCCGTATCCAGAGGGCCATTATGCAACTAAATGTAGCAAAGTGAAAGTTTCCGTTCGAGTGGCATAGTTGAGTTAGGTCATCATTCAGCGTTGCTGGCACGTTTTCTTGAAAAAATGTTTGCTCGATACCACCACCTTCATCTTTAACAAATATTAAAGAGAATCAACGGATACAAGGGCAGCCGATTTAAAAATAGATCGTAATCCAATTCAATGACGCATGCGCTCCATCTATATCCAGAAAGTGATCACATGAATTTTCCCAGTTGGACAAACTACATCGTCGTCTTTGCGCTGTTGTTGTCGCTGTGTTGCTTTTGGGCCTATTATTTGTTACCAGTTGCAGTTGATACCCACCGAACAGAAATGGCTCGAAGAAGGATAGAAGTTCCCGAGTTTGACACTCTAGATTTGTCCGCGATAGGAGGTAATCGACTTCAAATAAATATTGTGTTCAAGATAAAGGTGTCCCGAACCATGAATGATGACATGACCCAGAGCACATACCTTAGCTGAGAGCATAGTATGCGTTTGCTCTTGCTTTCCTCCATATGTCTTCGCATTCCGCTCGCAGTAAGGTAGGAGCATTTAAATACAAATTAAGATGGAAGGGTTTCGGAGGTGGTAATCGGACACATTCGACAAGATATCGAGAACCAACAGAAAATTATGTTACGAATCAAATCGATCGAAAAAGGTATTTGTTGGTACTGAAAGCTGACATAACACAGGGTGTTCCGAAAAAAGATCCGACGTTTTATTGAACGCAGAAGGAAAAACTTTTAATATGGCGATTTCTATTCATTTGAGTTACATAATAGACATTTCAACTTACGGTTTGGCATATCGTGGGAAGAAATTAGTGATCTGAAAGTGGAGCTATTAGCTCTAACATTTCACTTTCAAGTTGAAGGCAAAACCAGAGAGGTTTGTACGCCTTCCTGCTTCATGATGGCAAAAGGAGACTCCCTGGGTGAGCAACACAAAAGTTTGATTGACAATTCGTTCATTACTTTGACGACGAGGAAGAAGTCTAGTCATTGAGAATGTTCAAAGTGAAGGCAAGCGAGTGGAAATTATTTTATTGACAAGTTAAAACGTCATTTTGTAATTGAATAGAATTTAGGTTTGAATGATTTTTGATTGTGTAAAATTTCGCCTGCTCAGAAAATTATGTGGACTGGAATCGAGTCAAAAAGGTCTCTCGGGAAAACGGTTTACTGATGTAATTGTTGCATCATACCAACTGGGAAATTTTAATGGAAATATTTCTGTTTCAAGGTTTCACGGCACGGAGTGGAACAACCTGTATTTTCTGTATCTACAAATAGTTTTCAATTCTTTTTTTGACCTGCCATGTGCCACATTATGCAAGAGCAATTTTCCGGCTTCATGCAGCTCGAATTGAGTGGCTAAGTACAAGCTTAGTTTTTTTCCGCCGAGACCCGTTCAATTCGATTTCAGACATTGCTACAAAGATGCTCAATGAGCAAAGCTCTTGCTCATCGTCAAGGGAATGAACGAAAGTGTCAACCTAGTTTTCGTGTTGTGTTGCTCATCTGAACCTTCCCTCTTCACCGCGATGATGCAGGAAGGCCTACAAATCTCTCTGGTTTTGCCTTCAGCATGAACATGAAATCTTAGAGCTCATAACTCAATTTTCAGATTACTAATTTCTTCCCAAGATATGCCAAACTGTAAGTTGAAATATAAAGCATGTAACTAGATGAATAGAAATGTCCAAATTCAATGGTTTTTCCTCTGCGTTCAATCAAACGCCTGAAATTTTTCTGGGACACCCGGTAGATCGACGGTACATGCTAAACATCTTTACAAAAAGCCTTCTCAAATGTAAAACACGCCAAAACCAGTTACTTTCGTTGTGCTTGGCAGTGCAGAAGTTCTCGTAGTGAACATCACACTCAGATTCAAAACTTTGAATCCGTTGCTGAAAGAAGCTGAATCTTAAACAGTCAAAGAAATTGGATGTCTAGCGTGTGAATAACACATAGGACTGTGCCAATGCCTTCAAACAGTTTTGCTGAAGGGAGAGCAGCGGATGCCATATCGAATAGTTCATGGCGGTGGTTTTCAGACACCACATTAATCAGCTGTTTAGGAGAATGAATAAAGTTCAGATTTTAAATGTGATTGGTTGTAAATGTCCGTACGTAGATCAATCGAAAACTGTAATGAGATCAAGAAATATTTTTCTCGCGTATCTCCAAGTTCCAGTTCATAATAGATTAATTTGCATGCACTGAGAGCCCTCCAGAATGTCATTAAGAGAACCAACAATCGAACATTCAAGAATGAGAAAAAAAGACAAGAAAAATGAAACAGAAGAGTTTACAGACGGAAAACTTGCCAGGTATGCAAAGAAAATAAATTTCTTGGCACATTCTGCATTGTAAACCAACTGTCTGAAAACCACCACTATTGTCCAAAATCCACAACCAAGGTCAGTCTCAAAAACATTGTTGCCAAAGAAAACCAGGCAAAGTCGAAAACCAAAACACGTTGGGAAAATATACTCAAAGACCTGTCCATTCACCTGGTAATTTTGGTTTTTATCTGTGATTAATTTTTGTTATGAAAATAGTTAGTTTGCCTTAAGCGACCGATTACCACCCCCAGCACCCTATGGTTCTCAGAAATTTTAATAAAACTTTGAAGGTTTGTGATGTCACAAGTCAAAATGGCACACTCCCATCATATGCATAGTGAGGGTACCCCCCCCCCAGGGTAAACCAAAACCATTTTGCAAAACTTGACTCACATTCCATTGACCATCTGCCAAGACAGTCATGCAAGATTTCTTTTATGACATTTTCATCATCTCTCATTCTCTTTATGATTTGAATTCCATCATTTGCAACTTGAGAGAAGGAAGGGAAGTAGTTCTTTATTTTGACTGGTGGCAGCATTTGTTTTCCAAGAGCCTTGCGCAGTTGTCCCCAATCTTCACCTTGCCTTTGGGTATAACAATTTGTATTTAAAGTTTACTGACACCAAAGGTGTTATGCTTTATTGCCAATGCCACAACTGCCAAATTTTCCTTTGAACTCACTTTTGAAAGGGAATTCACAACAAAACTGCCCATCAACTTTTCATGTTTTAAGCTGAAAAACCTATATAATATGTTCAAGAAAATCTGCTGGAAAAGACCCTTGTTTAGAAAATTATGAGCTTTAAACCCACGTACTGTATATGGCAGACACATACCTACACCCAAACAGGGCTCAGCAAAAATATTTTGTGCCTGCGAGCGCAGAACCAAGTATAAAATGTGCCTGCAAGTAAAAATTGAATATGTAACTTGTGGTAAGAGACCAATAAATCGCATGTCTGCCTTTTCAGAGCCAGATATCAGGACAAAGACATTGTGTTGTGTGACATAAAAATAATAATAGTAATAATAACAATATATCTCTGGGGGGGGGGTTCCTCTGGGGGGATTTTGTTGGCAATGCTCTATGGTCTTCCTATTTGGTTTCATGTTTGTTTATATTTGGCGTTAAGGTGGGATCTCCTGTCATGACATTCAAGATTCAACTTTTGCAAATAATTGAAAGGTCTGATTGGAGGGTCGTGGGGTTGAGGTTTGGTCTGTGATTAATTTGACCCTCTGGTGTGGATATGTAATAATGTGGCAACCATTTCATTGCTGATTTTTGTTTATGCTAAAAACAGTTCAAACTCAAAAGGTGATGTTTCACCAATGTGCAGAGTATGGCATTTCTCCACAAGCTCATGCATGCAGACCAACAAAGCAGTGGCATGCTTGCATGCAAGGTCTTTGATTCCTCTGTTTTCAAAGTAGTGAACAAAAGATCTGGTTCACAATCGGCGTGCACAAGCGTGCACACATAATTTTTGAAAAAAATTCCGTGCGTGCAGCTGCCACACTCTACAGACTGGATGTTTCATTCCCACTTGGTTTTTATTTCAATGGGAATCATGTTTAGGGAAACACTTCTAGTAAAATGCAATGTTAGTTTTTGTTATCTTGGTTGTTTATTATGTAGTTTATATTTTAAGCTGTTCTATTGTATATGTAAAGTAAATGCTTGCTGACAAAGATTTTTAATTGAAACATTCCCTTATTTAAACATTTTTACTTAAACATTCCTTTTTTCACAGTGGGGTTTTCATCAATTTTTTCTGCTTTTTAGTAATGGTGGTTTATTTCATTTTGTTAACTTTTTAATAATAACAACCCAAATAAATATAAAAATAGGTCAAATTTTATAAGAAAACCTGTGGGTTGGATGCATACCTTTCAAGCAGCCCTTTTGCAAGACCGAGTGCCTTCCTTTCTTCAAAGAAGATGCCAAAAGAATCGGAAAAGTCCCGGTAGGGCCACTTTTCCTCATCTCTGAAAAGCACTTCTGCACTTTGAGGATCAGCTATGATCACCAGCTTGGTTCCATAAAGACTATCCCTGTAAAACCATCCATGCTCTTTGCAACCCTCCAGTAGAGTTGTATGCAGCTTTGTTGGTTTATTCTTGACATGCTTCATGTTACCAATAATGGGCCAAAGCTTTGGACAAGGGATTTCTTCAAAATTCCTGGCGTGCGTCACTTCTTTCTGGGGGGCTGTTGACATAGAGGTCATTGGCCTACTATGCCGAAGGAGGTACACCAAAGATTGTTTGCTTATTCTTCTTCCATGCATTCTCGAAGCAGCAGCAATTGAATCATAACTGTTTTTCAAAACGGTCGTAGATCTTGCAAATCTAAGTTTGTTCATATCTTTTGTTGACTATTCTGTTCCAGTCACTGAGAGTGTTCCTGTGTCCTGCCTGGTCTCAAGAATTTTCTTTCACTCGTCGCTACTCGTCGTGCTTACGAAACGGAACAAAAATAGCTTCATTTCGCGCTGTTGTTGTTGCAGAGGGAAACCAGGAATTAATCGCTGCTAAAAACAAGGGTGTTAGGACACGGATATTTTAATTACGTATTTATTTACCTTGTTTTGATCTTCGTCTTGTTTTCTTGTCTTGTTTTCTTCTCTGTTCTGTTTCCTCTTGCTGATGTAAATGCCTCGTGTTATTTGAATATATCTTCCTTGTATTCCTGTGTCTTAGCACGCCTTCGTAGAAGAAATGTTTTTAAACCGCAATGCCATATTAAATACTTAAATACTTTGGCTTAGAATGCATTTCCCGATATCATGCTTGCTAGTGCTAAAATGGAAGATTTGACATTTCTCGGAAAGTTTTTTCCCAACCTATACACAGCTATTTTCTCTTCGGTTTTAAAGGAATCTCGAGGACCATCTTTCGACAAAAGTGGGAGTGCAATTGCCCCCATACCCCCTCCCCCGTAGCCACGCCACTGCATTAGCTAAGAGAAATTAGCAATTTAGCTTCAGGATGAGGAATTGAAATTTTTGCGTTGTTTGCAATTTATTACATTTTGCAAAATGTGTATGACATTATGATCACGCTGTTTTGATACCGAATTATCGTTTAGAATTGAGTCAATAGGGTTCCAGGCTTAGTAGTGGAGCCATTTCACCAAAACATCATATGATGATAAAAAAGGGAATATTCTGTTTCTATTTGCCAGCACATTTAATCACATTTGCATTATGTTCGTTCTTTGGAAAGGGCCCCACAGTGGCCTAGGCATTTGGGGGTAAAAGTAGCATTTTGCTCGTCAGTGGTGGGGGAAGTCATAGGGCCTGGTGGGGCAATTCCCCCACCACTGAGTATGTTAAAAAATGCCCTGCATGCAGCAAGTCTTTCTCAATAAATTAGCTTCGAGCATTAAACTCAAGTACTGCCGGGATCCCGCTTGGCGGTATCAAAATTTTCCCATATGAACACTCCAGCCCGCCTGCCGAGACGAAAAAGTCTCTACTGCGCATGGATGGGCATGCAAAACAATCCCACTAACGATGGCACGTGACCACTTCCAGCCCAGTAGGCGGGATAGATTTTGCCATATATGAACAGAATGCGAAATCAGCTCACTTAGCGGGCCAGCCCGGTAGGCGGGCTGGCTCGCCTCCATATGAACAGGTCCTAGAACACAAAACACGGAGACCAGTGATCCTGATTACCCAGCATGCACTATTTTGTTGAAAGGACGTATTCCTTTCATTTATCACCTAAAAGCGAATATTTCAATTTGTTCTATCCAATCACCGACTGCTGTTATTGTCCTTTGGTTCTTTTGTTAACACAGTAAATTTCGTAGCAACAATACAATTATTTCAGGAGAAAGAGCAAAACCTAGGGTCGCCCTTTTTGGTGATGTTCCAACGATCGATATTTTGACAGATCGAAAATCGCGATTTTCGAGACTATATTCTGTTTCGCAGTGCTTTGCACCGCTGCTCGACAATTAGAATTACCTACTTGCATTTGTGGGTGTCGTGGAGTGACATGGAAGCCACTTACTGGACTACAAAGTTAACTGTTAAAAGGGAGTACCAAGCCCAGCATGCCGTGCTTGCGTCAAATCAGCGACTTGTTCTGCACAGCTTCCAGAATAACTGACTGTATGAAATTCACAACAACAAAAATTGCAGATAGCAAAGGCTGCTGGTCTTTCTACCGCCATTAATAAAAAATGCAACGTTATTGATTATGCAAGGTGGCCGGGTTATCTTTGCCAGCAGTGTAAGAAATACCCCCCGTCGTATTACTAGCTTGTATCTTACAAGAGGCAGGATAGTGGTTTGTTGTACTACCCCTTAATTTCACAAGTACTATTGGACCCCACTGGAAGTCCTGTGATTATGAATAATTCAAGCAATTAGGAAAGAGGTATTGAGAGCACAATTTCCCACATTGGAGGTAAATGTTCTCTTGTTGGGGCACTTTTATCAGCGGCTGTGAAAACATCAGTTCAGAAGTTTGATAACTGGAAAGTTTGACAACTGGAGAAAGGCAGAGCAAGATGAAGATTTCAGCAATTTCCATACAAGTAAAATCATATCTTGTTCGATACATCAACCTTTTTCATGTTTATAAGCATTTACTGGATATGATAAGGTAAAGTCGGATGGAGCAATTGGGAAAATGAGAACAGAGAACATGGTCAATTTTACATTTGAATAACTTCGAAAATCACTAAAAATTCTTTTACAGATTTGTATTACAATTGCCATGATTTTTGCAGGATAATCATGTAAATCCTCTCAAAAAATATCTTGCTTGCTTAAAATTTGCAAAAATAATAGCCCTCATCATGTCTACCACTACAGATTAATTTATCAGCATCAGTAAGGCCCCATGTACACTAGCACTGTTCTTAAGTTTTCGTGGGCAATTAGGAGATTAACGGACTTCCGTTCAGTGTACATGGTCTTTTTTGCCAAATTTTCTTGAGCAAAAGTTAAGCAAAGATGAAAGAGACCGCTTAAGCAAGTTGAGCACCCTCTGGAGGTGCTCAAAGTTCTTAAAATGTCCATTTTTGGCCATTAAGGATTAACCTGTTTGCCAAAGGCCAAACAGGGCGTCTCAAATTCAGCATTTTGTTGTTGCATCCAAAATAAATGCCATCGAAGAAGCGATGCTCCTGCCTTGTACGTTACATTACAGCTATGAAGAAGCCTATTTCGAAAGGCTTCCCGCTTGCTAACACTTTCATTTTCCGGTGATTTTCCAGAGGCTACGTACGCTGAAATTTGAAAAACGGCAACTCCACCCCGTTATTGATCTGTATCACAGACGAGCAGCC